>JABLUY010000229.1:0-58170 GCA_013306675.1 Thraustochytrium sp. TN22 | reverse complement strand
CGGCGGCGGCGCGGCGCGGCGGGCGCGGCGCGGAGGCGGCGCCCAGGCGCGCGAGGCAGCGGCCCCGCGGCCAGCGGGCGCGGGCGAGGCGGGCCAGGTGGACGGACAGCGGCCGTTGTTGTGCTTGTTGGCGCTGTTGCTGAGCTAGCGCGCGCGCGCACTCGCACGAGGCTCGTGCCAGGGCTCGGCGAGGTACGCAGGCGGCAGGTACGAGCGCGGCGCAGAGCGTGACGCGGGAAGAGCTGGAGGCCGAGGAGCCGAGCGGCGAGCTGCGGCACTTCGAGGAGGAGGCGGCCGTCAGGCGCGCCGCTCGCTGCGGTCGTCCTGGGCGTCGTGGTGCGAGGCTCTGCGCCGCCGCCACGGCCTGCGAGCGCGCAGCGCCCCGCCCGCCAGCGCGGCGTGGCGCGGCGCGGTGCGAGCGCCGATTTGGGCGCGGCAGCAGCAGCAGCAGTAGCAGCAGCAGCAGCAGGCGGTAGGGCAAGCGACCATGGGCGAAGCCGCAGGGCTGGGCGCCTTCGGGTCCGGCCTCGTGGCCGGCATGACGAGCTCCATTGTGTTTTCCCCCGTGGACCGCGCGCTCTTCTTGGCGCATGTACATAAGCGGCCTTTCCTGTGCGGGTCCAACTTCGACAAGCCCTTCCACGGCGTGAACATGGTGATGCTGCAGCGCGTCATCTCGTCCGGCATGTGCTTCCCGTTGGAAGACGCCGTGCGCCGGCACTGCCCGGTGGGCGAGCGCGGCTCCTTCACGCACAACTTCGTGTCCGGCACGGTGTCCGGCTCGCTCATCGCGGTCGCCACCAACCCGCTGGCCAGCATCACGTTTCAAAAGTGGAGCGCGCAGCACCCGGGCGGCATGCTCCGCGTGGCCTCGGTCATGTGGCGCACCGGCGGCATCGCCTGCTTCAACCGCGCCATCTTCACCACCCTGGCGCGCGACCTGCTCTGGGGCGGTGCCTTCTCTTGCCTTCGCCACGAGCTGCCCAAGCACTTCGCCGGCAGTGATCCGGTCGTCGACCCGGCCACCGGCGTGCAGCTCGCCGGCGCTGCGTCCTTCTTTTCCAACGTGCTGGCGGCTGCCGTTGCCACCGTCATCTCCTCCCCGCTCAACTACGCTCGCAACTTGCAGTACGCGCACGACCTCTCGCGCGGCCACCTGCGCACCTCGACGGTCTTCCGTGACCTCTGGCGCGAGGCCAACGAGCACCGCGCCGCCACGCGCGAGAGCCGCGCGCTCTTCCTCGCGCAGCGCCTCACCATTGGCTGGGGCACGCTCCGCGTCTCCGTTGGCATCGCTCTGTCGAGCCAGATCTACAACCTCCTCGTCGCGCAGTTCGCGCACGCCGACCTCTCTGCCTCGGCCGTCGCTGCCAAGGCGGCGGCGGTCGTGGCGGGCCCGTCCACCAAGCCATGACGACCTCTGCCGGAGTCCATGGCCCTCTGACTTTTCCTCTTTGACTTTACTTTTTTTCGCCGCCAAGCACCGTGCGACTTGCGCCTCGGCGCCCCGTCTCGGGCGTCCTGGCGTCTCGCCAACCAAGTAGAATCTGACTTTTGATGATCATCATCAATTCAACGTACTTTGTCTCTTTCTCCTTTTGCATTGTTTGTCAGGTCAGAGTGCCCGGCGCCAGGAAAAGGGTCATCGATCACGTCGATGACGACACTGCTGACTGCAAGAAAACTGTCAAATTGCAGCCAGGAAAAAGGTCATCGAGCACGTCGATGACGACACTGCTGACTGCAAGAAAACTGTCAAATTGCAGCCAGGAAAAGGGTCATCGATCATGTCGATGACGACACTGCTGACTGCAAGAAAACTGTCCAATTGCAGCCAGGAAAAGGGTCATCGATCACGTCGATGACGACACTGCTGACTGCAAGAAAAGAAAACTGTCAAATTGCAGCAACAAAGAAAAAAACTGGCCTTGAACGTGACTCACGCATGCTTGGGCTTTGCTTGGCCGCGAACTCGAACATGGTCTTCTTCTTTTTTTCTTCGCTACTCCTTGCTATCCTACAACATGAAAGAGCCCGACGTGGCCCTGTGGTAAGTAAACACACGCTCCAGCCCCAGCTAGAGGTAGAGCTGGCTCTCATCAAAGTCGCCGCACGACAACATCTACTCCTCGTCCTGCTTGGCCTCGGACTCGAAGAGCGCCGCGGCCATGGCGGGGCCGCAGAGCGCCGAGGGCAACTTGGAGGACTTGTTCTTGAGCTTGGCGTTGGCCCCGTGGTCGAGCAGCCAAGTGGCCATGAGCTGGAAGCGGTTCATGCAGGCAATGTGCAGCACGGTGTTGCCCTTGCCGTCCTGCTGGTTGATATCGGCGCCCTTGGCGATGAGCTTCTGCACAATGGACAAATGGCCGTCATTGGCGGCCTTATGCAGCGGCGTGGCCTTGGCTGCGTTCTCAGCGCTCACGTTGGCACCGGCGCCGATGAGCGTCTCGACGGGCTCCATGACGCCGCGCTCCGCCGCGAAGTGCAGCGCCGTGTTGCCACTGTCGTCCGTAGCGTGCACGTTGGCACCGAGCTCCAGTAGCTTGCCCAGCACGCTGTCGTGCAGCTGGTTGCACGCGTGGTGCAGCGGGCGCATGCCGCCAAAGCCGCTCGACTCAATGTCGGCGCCCTGGTCCAGCAGGTACGTGACGGCCTCGCCGTAGCCATTGCGCGCCGCCCACACAATCGGCTGGCACCCGTAGGCGTCCTTCTCGTTCACGTCGACCGGGTTCTTCTCGCGCTCCACGAGCAGCCGCAGGCCGCCCAGGTCGCCGATGCCGGCCAGCTTCCACGGGTTGCTCTCGATCTCCGGCACCTGCTCCTTCTCGCCGCCCTTCTTCTTGCTCATGCTGCCGACGCCGCGCTGCCGCGCTCGCCGCCGCGCCCGGCCTCGCTCCGGTTATGCGCCGCGCCGCGCCGCGCCTGCCTGCCTGCCTGCCTGCCTGCGTGCCCGCCTGCCTGCGTCTGCTGCGTCTGCTGCGTCACAAGTGCTAGCGTTTCCGCTGCCGCGGCCTAGGGCGCTCAACGGCTTTGGCTCGCCATGCCGGCGCCGCGCGCGCAGCATGCCGGCGGCGCCGCCGGCGCGCGACGCAGTCCGTCTTCGAGCGCTCGCGGCGAGCGGCCCCGGTCCCCGCGCGCCCGTGCTCCGCCAGTCAGCCAGCCAGCGCGCGAGCGAGCGAGTGAGCGAGAGCGCAGCTGGTGCGCCGAGGACCAGCAGGATGGCGAGCACGGAAGTGCCCGAGTCGCTGCTGCGGCTGGAGGAGCCGCTGCTGGTGAGCGCGCCGGCGCGCAGCAACAACGAGGCGGAGGCGGAGGCGGAGAGCAAGGAGTACGGCGGCGGCGGCCAGGGCGCGTCGACCAAGACGACCTCGGGCAGCGCGCAGACGGATGAGATCGTGAACTCGGTGCTGCCACCGCGCACCTTCACGCTCAAGGACCAGTCCAAGTGGATGCAGTACACGTCCAAGGAGCCCGCCACGCGCCTCGAGGTCATCCAGGTGCAGGAGGAGCTCGATCGCAAGCTGGCCGAGCGTCAGGCGCGCGACAGCGGCATCTGCCCGGTGCGCGAGGACCTCTACCGCCAGGCGTTCGACGAGATCATCCGCCAGGTCACGCTCAACCAGCCGGAGCGCGGTCTTCTGCTGCTACGCACGCGCGACGAGGCGCGCATGACTGTCGACGCCTATAAGACACTCTACGACAGCAGCATCGTCTTTGGCATTCGCAAGCAGCTCCAGGCCGAGCAGGGCATGTCTGATATGGAGGCTGAGATCAAGCAGCTCGAGGAGGAGTGCAAGAGCCGCGAGAACGAGGTCCTCGAGCTCCGCAACCGCGTCGAGATTATGGAGAAGCGGGAGGCCGAGGTCAAGGCCATCTCCGAGAAGAAGCGCAAGGACGAGGTCGCCTTTCTCAAGTATCAGGGCCAGAACCTCGACAAGTTTCTCAAGTCCGTCTCCGGCTCTGCGTGAGCCGCTCCCTGGCCTGGCTAGCTAGCTACCTACTGACATGTGAGTTAGCTGGCTAGTAGCTACTACGGGACGCATGCCGAGACAGGCGGGTAGGCAGGCAGGCAGGCAGGCAGGCGGGCGGGCGGGCCGGCAAACGGGCAAGCAGGCAGGCGAGAGTAACCTAATTCTAAGTCGACATGAGATGACATGACATGGGATGACATGAGATGAGATGAGATGGTCATCGTGACGCTGGTACACTCGAGATCGATGCCCAGTGCTGAAACTTGTCCGCAAGCATCTTCTCGCGGTCGGCGCGCGTGTTGACACGGCGGTCCTCGAACTCGGCAAGGCGCTCGCTCGGCAAGGTGCGCACGAGCGACTCGCTAAGCCTCGTCGGGTTGAGCACGTTCTTGGACGCCTGCAGTTTGCGCGCACGAAGCTTGGAGGCCACCATGCCCGCGTGCGAGAAGGTGAGCAGTGGCGAAGCACCCGCCGACGGCGGTAGCGTCAGTGCCGCCGTGCCCAGGCCACCTCGCGTTGTGCTCGGCGACAGCGCACGCGAGCCCAGCGACACGAGCCCGGAGGTGGACGCCTGGTGCGCCCCAGACCGCGAATTGAGCGCCGCGTCCGGGCTCAGCCGCTGCTCCGCCGTCGTTGACGCGAAGAGACGCAAGCACTCGGCCGTCACGCGGCGCTTCACAGATTTGATCCTGATCTGCGAGGCGTCGCCCACATGCACCGCGCGCGCCAGCGACGGGTAACATGTGGTCATGTACAAAAACGAGGGAAACGTCGAGACGCGGTCCGCCTCCCGAACGAAAACGTCGTGCTCCGAGAGCTCAAGCGCCAGCGGCTCGCGCCACGCCGATCCGCCCTCCTCGCCCTCTTTCTCAGCCGCCAGCAGCTTGCCCACCTGTGCGCCCGCCTCCGAGTCGTACACGCGCACCTCGGTCGCCGTGCACGCCAGAACCAGCGGCGTGTCCGGCACGACCTGGAGGCTGCGCACACCGCGATCCGCCTCGACAGCCCGCGCCGACGAGGTGCGCGCGTTATCAAACTCCGTCAAGAAGAGGCCGCCGGTGAGCGCCGCCGCAAAGTCCAGGTCAGCGAGCGACACTGGCACGGCGTCGTTGGCGTCCTCACGCGGCCGAATCGCCGCCGCCGACGGCGCGTCCGACGAGAGTCGAAAGAGTCGCAGCTTGCCGTCGGCGCAACCGGCCAGGATCTGCACGTTGGAGCCGGCGGCCGACGCAGAGGCCGGTCCGTCCGTGTCCGTGGCGTCCTCACTGCTCCCGCGCAAAAAGCAGACCGCCTGTGTGGCGCACTGGTGGTACCGCAGCACGGCGCGCACCACGCCGGCCCACACGTTCCACACCACGACGCAGCCGTCCCTGAGCCCAAAGGCGCACAGCTCCACGCCGTTCGCCGTTGCGTGCTGGGCGGTGCACAGGATGCTCGACGGCATCCACGACACCGTGCTGCGCCCCGACCGCAGCCCGTGCTCGTGCACCTCGTTGTCCTCGTCCACGTACACGAAGAAGACTGCGCCGCGCAGGCCAAAGAACCCGCGCACCTCGCCGGTCGCCGAGGCCACGCTCGCGTCGCCGCGCACCAGCTCCCACGTCACACCGGGAGCGCGCCTCGCCCGCCGCGCCTCGGCGTCGCCAGCGCCGTCGGCGTCCTCGTCCTCCTGGTCATTCTGGCCCTCGACCTCCTCCAGAACTGGCATGCCGTCCAGCGTGTGCCCCTGCCCCGGGTCAACGTGCCGCACCTCGAAGACGTCCAGCGCGCGGGCCACCTCGGCCGTCGCGGGCGCCTCTGCGCCGTCTTCGGCTACGGCCACCTCGGAGCCTGGCATGCGCTTCGCGCAGGCGCATAGTAGCGTGCGCGCCTCCTCCCAGCGGCCGGCCTCAAGCCAGACACCGTGAACGGTCGACGGCACGCTGTGCGGCTCACCCAGGCACGCCAGCTCGCCAGATCCAGGCGCCACCACGAGCAGCTGCGCCAGCGTGGGCTGTGTCGCCTCGGGCGCGGCGTCTGAGGGCGCCGCCACCGCCGCCGCCGCCGCCTTTTTGGCGGGCGCCGCCGCCGCCGCCGCCGCCGCCGCACGCGACGAGACTTGACCCTCGGCGGCCTCCTCGTCCCCGGGCTCTGGTGGCGGCGCCTGATGCAGCGCCATGATGACGAGGCCGTCGGCGCCGAAGCGCGAGCAGGCCAGGCCGGTGATGACGCCGCCCTGGAAGGGCACGGCCGTCATGGCCTCGGACGCCAGACTCGTATCGTCGCTCAGCACGAGTACACGGCCGTCCTCGGTGCCTAGGCAGCACGCGGCGCCGTCGGCCGCGCGCGCGCGGCAGGTCACGCGCGTTGTCAGCGGCACGCTGGCCAGCGGCCGGCACTTGCGCATCGTTCGCGGCCGCGTCTTCATGGTCTTGAGCGTCTCCAGCTGGTGCTGCAGCGCCACGGCCGACTGGTTCATCGCGCGCTTGGCCTGAATCGCGTGCGTTGGCGTCTCGCTCGTGCGCTGCGAGTCCTGCGTGCGCGCCGACGCGTCCCCCGCGCCGGCGGCGCTCGCCAAGTTGCGCGTCGCGATCAGCTCCCAGGCGGCGTCCACGATGTGCTCGTCGAGGAGCTTCACCAGCATGCGGTACGGCTGCGGCAATCTGTCGCGCCGCAGCGCCGGGTCCACATGGTCCGCGGGCGGCAGCACGTCCAGCATGCGGTAGAACCTGCGCAAGTCCACCATGCCGCGAAAGTTCGCAAACTTGGCCACGCTGCCATGCTTTCATACGTTAGCGACGCCAGAGCCATTTCGACGGAACGGGACAAACCAAGCGACGTCAACTTACACGAGGTCCACATCCTTGTCCTGCAAGCGCACGCCCTGCTCCGCCAGCACTCGAACGAAGTCCTCGGTCGCCAGCAGCCGGACCGCGCCAGCGTCGCGCTGGTCTGCGTCCTGCAGCGCGCGCCACAGGTCCACCTTGTCCACGAGCACTCTGGCGCGGCACCGGTCGCGGATCGACCGTAGCCTCCTGCGGTCGCCGAAGCCCGACGGCAGCCTCGGCGTGCCGTCCTCCGCCGCCGCCGTCGCTGCTGATGCTCCTGCGTCCATGGTTCTTGCGCAGCTCGTAGCCGTGCTGCGCACGGGCAGACCGGCAGGCTGGCGACGAAGGGGAAAGGGAGGGAGGGAGAGGAAGCAAGGCAGGGAGGGAGGCCCTCGCTCTGCGCGCTCTCCGCGCCGCGCAGCCGCGCGCCGCGCGAGCCCACGGCTCTGGTGGCGGGGTCAGGACCGTCGTCGCCTCGCTGCGGCAGCAAGACGTTGAATCCTCGCCGCGGTCTGCGCAACGCAACGCGGGCGCTTCGGTTTCGCGTTGCGCACACGCGCCTTGCCGGTGTCTCCGAGCGACTCGGAGCCCGAGCGAGACTCGGGCCCGAGCGAGACCCGGGCGAGAGCGAGAGAAAAACTTGGAGTGAGAGAGAGCGAGAGAGAGAGGGAGCGACTCGGAGTTCGCCGGGTTCTCCCCAGGCTCGCAGCCTGGGGTGCAATGCCTGATTTCCTCCACGACGGCCACGAACAACACGGCCACGGCCGCTGTCCAGCACGCCACTCACTGTCAGGCTCCGCGGATCGTAACATACTCCCTCCAAGTGAGTCATAACGCAAGGCTTGGCCTGCGGCCCTGCGCTGCTGCGTTGGCGCCCGGAGCGCGGCGGCCGGGCCGCGATTCGGAAACTGCCCAAACCTCCGGGCCGCGACTCCAAGTCGGAGCGCGGCGTCTAAGAGCGCGGCGACGAGCGCCAGCGTCGTCGACCTCGCAGTGTTGTGTTACTAACCAACCAACACCCCGCAAAAGCTTGCCAGCGCTTGCCAGCTTGCCAGCAGGCTGCAGCAGCCTCGGAGCCACCACGGTGAGAGAGGGCGAGAGTGAGAGAGAGTCGGAGTCAGAGAGACAACGCGAGACAGCACAGAACTTGAACTTCGAACGTAGTTACGCAGCGCGTGGCGCCGCGAAAGCTTTACTGTGGCGCGTGCCAGGCGGCGCGTCGTCATCCGAGCAACCGCAGCAGCCGTGCTGTGGAGCCTGCGGATCGGACCCGAGCTGTGCACAGATGACGCTCGCTGCCTGACACTGGCACTGGCAGCACATCATGATCATGAGCGCGCGGCGGCGCGACGACGAGAGCGAGAGCGAGCAAGGCTTCGCAAGCGACACAGGAGCAGCCAGGCCGCGAAGCCGGCGGGGGAGCAGGCGTGCCGTCTCGCAACGCGCGCGCTCCAGGCGAGCTTGAAGCGCGCGGCGGCGCGCGGCACCTGTGTGCCGGTCCGGCCCACGGGCGTTGACCGTAGTGCGTGCGGGAGCCGCCCGCACGCACGGGACTGCCTTTGGAGAAGGCCTTGTAACGCGAGCGAGATTGCACAAAGTTGTTGGTTGTAGAACTCGTGCACAAGAGAGCGCAACGGAGCACCCTGCAAGTTGCACCAAGGCGCGGGCCGAGAGAGGAAGCAAGCTACAGACGTCAGCACTGGCGCGGGCGCGCGGCGCGGTGCGGCGCGGCGAGCAAAGCCCGGACCCAAGGTCCGAGCGCCGGCAGGGCGCGACGACCGCGGCGCATAGGAGGACTTTGGCGCTCGGCAGGGCGCGACGACCGCGGCGCATAGGAGGACTTTGAGGTTAGCGCGGTCGACGTCGGCTGCCAGTGGCGTCTGGAGCACGTGGAGGAACGCACCGCAAGATGTCCGGGTACGGGGCGAACTGCAGCACGGACGTGGGCGAGGTGGGCGTGGGCTGCGTGGCGCCGTATGTGTGCAACCTGTACGCCGTGGGCCAAGGCGAATGCGGGTGCGCCAAGTGGTATGGCTGGTATGGCGAGGACTGCATGGAAATCGGCGGCTCGGGGATCTTTCAGATAGCCTCGGCCGGCGTGCAGGGGTCTCTGTCCGCGGTGGCCTTCGCCGTCGCCACGGTCGTCTTCGCCAAATACCTCCGAACGAACGGCTGCAAAGTGCACGTGCAGGCCGCGACGCTGGTGCTCATTGCTCTTTCGCTTGTAGCGCACGTGACCTGGCGCGCCGTGGTGATCGCCAAGACGCTGCACCCGGAGGACAACACGCTGGAGATCAAGGCCAATGACATGGGCCGCGTCCCGCAGCTGGTGCCCGTGGAGCGCGCCATGCTTAGCGTCACGTTGCTCTTTGGCACTCTCGCGCTGCTCAATGTGTCGCTCCTCTGGGTGCAGGTGGCCATGCAGTCCAGGTACATGACGCGCTCCATCTCGCGCAGGCTCGACGCCTACCGGCGTGTCGTGTACGTCTTTGAGGTCATTTGGAGCTTGGGCCTCATCATCCTCAACAGCCTCGGTTTCACGGGCTTTATCACCATCTTTGCGGTGCCGTTCCTCATCTTCATCGTCGTCAGCTTCCTCTACGGCTCCAGCAAGATGTCGGCACTTCTCGCCAAGGCTGTTTCCTCGTCCGACAAGGACCAGACGCCCGGCGATGGCTCGTCCGCGGCGCGGGCCAAGGACCGCTCCAACCTCAACGCGGCCCGCTACAACGAGCTCTTGCTCCTCATCAAGCGCACGTCGCGCCTCGTCTCCCTCTGCGTCATGCTCACCTTCGTCTGCGCAGGCGTTTATACGTACCTCACTATCGTGCCCGAGCTCGGCCAGAGCTCCACCATGGACGAGGACGACGACGTCCATCTCGTCGTGCTCTTCAACGAGGGCATTCCGTTTTTCATCGGCTTCGCGCTCTACTTTACGCTCTACTACGTGACGAACAACATCCTCTCGTGGAGTGCGCGCAAGAAGTCCAGCGATGCCAAGATCTCTTCCGAAGAGCTCTCCAACACGGGTGACTATTCCTTCAGTCCGTCATCCGTCGCCTCTTTCCAGCATTCCAATCCGGGCCTATGATGCTGACCGCTGTGCTCTCAAGACGACTTGGCCTTGGCGGACCATTTTGCTAACTTTGAACCTATTTTGATGAGACGAGTCTCGACGCTCGACGAGTCCTGCCAGTGGTGCCGTGCGCTTGGCCACTTTGCCCTGCACTGCTCTGCGCTTCCGCGCTGCCGCCAAGAGGTGTGCGTGTGTGTGTCCGCGGCGTCGAGATCGCTCCGTGTGTGTCCAAAGTGCGGGCTGCAGGGGGGCGCCGTCCGGCCCGTGTCACGGACCTGGGTCCTGTCAGGCAGGCTGTCAACCCGGCCCGGTCCGAAAGCGAATCTTTGCAGTGGAGGGTGGAATCGCTCAGATGGATGGATTTGCGCCCTTGATCTGGTCGCCAGATTCTGTCAGCGCGCGCAGCAGTTAGCAGTAGTTAGGTGGGAACAGGAGAAGGCGAGGGCGGCGAGGGGAAGTATCTCACGTCCCAGCCAGAGAGCGGCAGTGCCCAACGCAAGGCAAACCGGAGACGCCGAGGCCGGCGCGATCATGTCGGCAAACGGCGGCAACTGTACCACAGACGTGGGCGCGCCGGGCGTCGGCTGCGTGGCACCCTTTGTGTGCAACCTAGACGCCGTGGACCATGGCCTGTGCGGGTGCGCCAAGTGGTACGGGTGGTACGGGGAGGACTGCATGCAGATTGGCGGGCCCGGCATCTTTCAGATCGTCTCAGCCGCCGTGCAAGGCAGCCTCTCGTTCGTGGCCTTTGGCGTGGCCGTCTTCGTTCTGGGCAAGCACCTTCGCACGCAGGGCTGCAGAATCCATGTTCAGGCCGCCACGCTGCTCATGCTCATGCTGGCCGTCGCCGCGCACGTCGCCTGGCGGGGCGTGGTCATCGCCAAGGTGCTGCATCCCGAGGACAACACGCTCGAGATGAAGGCCAACGACGAGGGTCGCGTCACACAGCTCGCGCCCGTGGAACGCGCCATTATCAGCGTCACGCTGCTCTTCGGCACACTCGCGCTGCTCAATGTCTCGCTCGTCTGGGTGCAGGTGGCGAAGCAGTCCAAGCGCATGACGCACTCGCTCTCGCGCGGTCTCACGCAGTACAGCCGGCTCGTGTACGCTTTCGAGGCGATCTGGAGTATCGGCCTCGTCGTGCTCAACAGCCTAGGCTTCACGGGCTACATCACCTTCTTCGCGCTACCCTTTCTTGTCTTTGTCGTCTTGTCCTTCACGTACGGCTCCAGCAAAATGACCACACTCCTCACGGATGCGCTCGCCTCCTCGGACCGACCAGAGGTTCGCAGCGAGCCGTCCACGCGGCCACCCACCAAAGGCTCGGCGCCCACGAGGGCGACGACCATGGGCTCGCAGCGCTACAACAAGCTCCTCCGCCTCATCAAGCACACCTCGCGTCGCGTCTCGATCTGTCTCATACTCACCTTCGTCTGCGCCGGTGTCTACACGTACTACACCGTTGTGCCGGAGCTTGGCCAGCGCTCCACCATGCACGAGGGCGACCCGGTTCACCTGGTCGTGCTCTTCAACGAGGGCGTGCCCTTCTTCATTGGCTTTTCCCTGTACTTTACGCTTTACTACGTCAGCTACAACATCCTCCAATCCGCTCGCGCCAAGCACGCCATCGCCTCCAGGCTCGCCACCAACGCCGAGGTCGACGAGCACGATCCGACCTTCAACAGCTCCACAGTCGTATCCTTCCAGCACGGCCAGCCTGTCCTCTGATGCCGTGCGTTTGCCAGTCCCAAACGAGACCCATCTGTTCATGTGTTGCCTGACCAACAAGAGAACTTGCTTGCTCCGAGATCTTGGTCCCCCCAAAAGTGGAGCTGCGTCAGGTGCTGCTGCCGTGTGGCCTCCGGTCGACCCGAGGCAAGTCCTCGAGGCAGGTCAACAGAACGGCGAGCTAGCTAGCTAGCTAGCTAGCTCCCCGTCAGCAGGCAGAGGGCGACGCGACTGAGCTGGCTCCCAACATGCTTCTCTGGCAGGCCTGACGATCGATGCCAGTGGACGAGAGCTCCGCGCGCCGTGAGTTCTGCGGCGAGTCCTCAGCCGCGCGGCCATACGTATGTCACGGTGAAGGCAAAGAAGAAGAAAGGCTCCGCGACGACGCTCTGCGCAGCGCCAGTCCACAGAACGCGCGCGGCGGCGCGGCGGCGGCGGCAGGCAGGCAGGCAGGCAGGCAGGCAGGCAGGCAGGCAGGCAGACAGACAGGCAGAGGCGCGCGGCGCGCGGCGCCCGCCTCGCCGGTTCTCCTGGTGGTGGTGGCGGCGGCGGCGAGCGAGCCCCTGCAGCGCGCGCGCTCCACCATGAGCCAGAAGATCCAGCAGGCCGTGAACCAGGTGCGGCTCACGAACGTGGCGGTGGTGCGGCTGAAGCGGCACGGCAAGCGGTTCGAGGTGGCGTGCTACCGCAACAAGATCGAGAACTGGCGCAGCGGGCTGGAGGAAGACATTGACGAGGTGCTGCAGATCGACCGCGTCTTCGAGAATGTGTCCAAGGGCGTGGTGGCCAAGACCAAGGACCTGGAGAAGGCCTTTGGCACGTCCGACACGGAGGCGGTCTGCCGCATCATCCTCAGCAAGGGCACCTCGCAGGTGAGCGAGGGCGAGCGCGCGATGCAGATCCAGAACCGCTTCCGGAACGTGGCAACCATCGTCAGCGAGAAGTGCATCAACCCGGACAACCTGCGCCCTTACCCGGTGAGCACGATTGAGACCGCAATGCGAGAGACCATTCACTTCGCGGCCGTCACCAACCGCAGCGCCAAGCAGCAGGCGCTCGAGGTCATCCGCGAGCTCGAGAAGGTTATGCCCATCAAGCGCGCACAGATGTTCGTGCGTGTCTCGGTGGTCACGGCGTACCGCGACTCGCTCTCCGAGCATGTCGAGTCCATTCACGCCACGGTCTCGCGCTCTGAGGCGGCCGCCGGCAACGCCGTCTTTTTGCTGTACATTGACCCGGGCCACTACCGCTCGCTCTCCGAGTTTGTGGCCGCGCTCGAGCCGCCCGGTTCCATCGAAGTGAAGGACTTTAGCGTCCAAGACGACACCGAGGCGGACGTCGAAGCCGCCGGCGCCAAGCCGCGCGCAGCGGCTGCGGCTGCCAAGGCCTCCAATCGCAAGGGTGATGATGAGGATGACGAGGACGAGGACGAGGACGACGAGGAGGAAGACAATGATGACGACGACAACGACGACAACGACGATGACGGTGACAACGAGGAGGGCAACAACGAGGAGGACGGCAACAAGGACGATGAGTCTCCGCTCGACGAGTACGAGGAAGCGGCGCAGTCGATGCAGAACCTGCGGCTGCAACAGAAGAAGGACAAGAAGAAGAAGAAGAAGGAGATGCGCCGCCTCGCGCGCGATGCTGAGGACGACCAGCAGTCCACGAGCGAGCCGGCCAAGGCCGAGGCGTCCGCGCCGCAGCCGCCCGCGGAGACGCCAACACCGCAGCCCGCGGCGCCAGCGCCGGCGCCGGCGGCGCCAGCACAGGCGGACCTGGGCGGCCTGCGCTGCCGCACCTGCGGCGTGTCCTTTGGGTCGGATCGCGGTCTGCAGCGCGAGCACTACAAGACTGACCTGCACCGGCTTAACCTCAAGCTCAGCATGAAGCAGCTGCCGTGCATGACGCAGGAGGAGTTTGACCTGCTCGGGCCCGCGGAGCGCGACGCGATCCTGCTTGACTATGCCAACTGACAGTAAGAGAGAAATCGAGGAGCCTGACAAATTGAATGGATTGCGGAATTCAGGCCGGCTGGAGGCGAGACAAGCCTTGTTGATCACTGTCTCCCAGCCATACGAACGTTTCATGCTTTTTTTTTTTTTTCATGCTTTGTAAAATTGCGGTGGTTGCTCTGATCTCCTGCGCGCGCCCAAGTCCAACGAGCGTGTGCCGTGCTGTGACCGTACGCGTGCGGACCCTAGCCAACGGTGCTGTGCGCGCTTTTGCAAGCCGAGGGCGACGACGAAGCGCTGCCCGCAGCCAGGCTGAGAAACTGCAAAAAAAAGTTGCTGATGATCATCACTCGCGCTTGCCAGACTCGCGCTTGGAGGAGGAAGAGGACTTCTTCTTCTTCTTCTCCTCGAAGCCCAGGTAAAGAGGCTCAATCGAGTCCTCCTTAATCCGGTACCAAGTCTTGCCGTTCTTGAGCTTGCCGCGCTCGAGAGTAAAGGAGACCACGGCGCAGTTGCGCATCTTGTTCGTGCGCGCGACGTGCTGCGAAGCCTGCGGCAAAAAGGTGTTGAAGAAGTGGCGCGCGTACAGACTGTGGCCAGCGGCGATGATGGTGGGCTCATCGTGCTCAAAGGCCCAGGCGGCAAAGTCCTTGATGCGGTGGATGCCACGCGAGCTGACGGGCTTGTCGCCGTCGTTCTCGAGTCCATTAAAGTAGCGCTCCGGCGTCCAGGTGGACTTCTTCATGCTAATGGCGTGCAGCTCCTCCGTGGACAGCTCCGGGTATCCCTGCGGCTTGGCGAGCGCCACGCAGTCCACGTTCACCGAGACCTCCTGCAAGCAGGACAGAATGTGGATCTTCTCCTGCGTGCGCTCCAGGCGCGACCAGAACCCAATCGTGGCGGTGGACAGCGCGCGGCGCAGATTGCTCGACACGAGCACAGACTCGCCCTCCTTGCCGCTCAGCACGGCGCCCAGGCCCTCCTCGCTCGACTCCACGAACTTGGCCAGGCCCAATGCCTGCTCGGAGCCCTCCTCGCTCAGCGGAGAGTCCAAAAAGGTCGAGTCCAGCGTCGACGCCTGCCACAGCTCATCGCGCACCGCGCGAAAGAGGCGGCCCGGGAACGACGGGCCGAAGCCCTTGTTGAAGACCTCGTTCCACCTGCTCTCGCCGTGGCGCACGAAGATGATCTGCTTGGTACCGTCCACGGTCTCCAGCAGGCCGGCCGAGTCCGCTTGCCGCGGCCACCGCTTATCCTTGGAGAAGATCATGTGGCTCAACCCCAGTCGCAGCAGGTGCAGCTTGTACACGATGTTGGCGAACCGCTGGTCGTACAGCGACGCGATCCACAGCGCCACCACCGACACCAGCGGCAGGACCGTGATGACCATGCCGGCCACCATCCCGAAGAGCCCCATCACGGCGGCCTTTACAAACGCCACGAAGGCGCCGAGCAGGTCGTCCTCGTCCTCGTCCTCGTTCTTCTTCTCCAGCCCTCGCCGCCGCGGCGCCCGCCGCTGCGCCCCGGCGTCCTGCGTTGGCCCGCCCGTACTGGCCTTGCTCAGCGCGCCGTGCCACGTCGTCGACCGCCGGGTGTGAGCGAGGCGACCGCCGCCGCCGCCGCCGCCGCCGCCGCCGCCGCCGCCGCCGCCGCAAGAGGGCGGGGAGGAGACGCCGCCGCGCGCCGCCGCCGAGCGCGAGGTCGCCGGCCGGCCGGGCGGTGAATGGCGGAATGGATGTCCAGGTCCGAGACCTCGGCGACGTCCAGCTCCGCGAACGGGCCTATCGCTGTTGGGCCGCTTCGAGTTCGATCGAGATCGAGGCCGCGGACTACGACATCAAGGTCGCCGAATCCATCGAGGTCAGTGACTGCGTCGAGGCCAGCGACGTGCATTGCTCGCAACCGGTGCAGCAAAGCCCGGGTTACGCTGCGCTGGATGCGGATGGCTGATCGTGAAGGTTGTGCACACGTGGCCGGGGCCCGGCCCTGACGGGCAGAGAGAACTCAAGAATAACTTATAAAGCGGAACTTGAAGACCGCTTGCGCCACGAGAGGGATGGATGGCTCACTCTCAGTCAGAGTCGGCTCGCCGGAGGAGCGCAGCACTTCGTGGCGAGGAAGGTGGACACCGACTGCGTATAGGCCTCCGGGTGGACGCGCAGGTGCGAGACGTGTGGGGAGCCGTCGAAGCACTTCATGGTGACGTCGTCGCCGCCGACCTTGAGGTAAGCTGCAAAGTACTCGATGGCATCATACGGCACGGCCTTGTCCTCTTTGGAGTAGAGGAAGAGGATGGGCCGACTCGCCGTGGCGCGGCTGACCGTCGACTGGAACTTCTCCGGGCGGATGAGCAGGTACACGGCCCCGAGTGCGAGCACGCTGGCGGCAACGAGGCCCTTGTGTTTGCCAGGCGGTCGACGAGACACGGCGCGGGCGCAAAGCCCAAGCGCCAGCGCCGCAGAGGCGGCCATGCCCCTTTGAACTGGCTCGCTCTGGGCGCTTACAAACTCGCTGGCGTTCCACCTTCCCGGCGCAGAGTCCAGGATGAAGCCCACGATCTCAATGCTCAGGTCCTCCGCATCGATCACGGGCGCTAGTCTCGACGCCGCGCGCGCGCCGCCGTTGCTGAGCGCGTAGATGACCACGCGCTTGACGCCCGTCGCCGCACACGCCGCGCGCACCTTACGGCACAAGCGCGGCATAGCGTCGAACGTCCGGTACATGACGATCTCTGCCGACGACAGCACGTCGCTCTCCACCGCTGCCACGGTCGGCAGCGCCTCCAGCATGGCCGTGTACCTGGCCACCTGCGCCTCGGTCGCGCCCCACCACGCCAGCACAATCACCACGACGCGGTCCTCCATGGCGGCCGTCGCCTCGCCGTGCTGCACTGCGGAGAGCTTCTCCCCGTCGCCGCCGCCGTCAAGGACCTCGCCGTGGTCGAGGTCGAGGTCGAGGTTGTCGTCACCAGCCCCAGCCCGAGCTCCGGCCTGAGCTCCGCCCGGCGTTGCGCATCTGCGGCGCAGGCGGGTGCGGCTCGCGGCGCGGACCGGCGCCGGGGCCGCAGGGCGCCGTCGGACCCGCGCTGGCTGGGGTTGGTCGCGGGTTGGTGACTTTGCATTCGCGGCCTGGTCCTGCGCGGACTGCGTGCGCGCCACGCCACGCCACGCCGCGCGCGGCGAGAGCGCCGAGGCAGTTGGCAGTATCCATTCGCTTGCGTGGCGGCGGCTGCGGCTGCGGCGGCAGCGGCTGCGGCTGCGGCTGCGGCTGCGCACGCACGCACGCACGCGCGCACGATGCTGGCCATGTACTTCTCCTCGTCGGAGGAGGAGGGGGAGGAGGAGGACGCCATGGAGCAGGACGACGGGCTGCCCGCGGCGAGGGCGCAGCAGCGGCAGCAGCAGCAACAGCAGCAGCAGCAGCAGCAGCCAGCGCAGCAGCAGCCAGCGCAGCAGACGACCACGCAGACGCAGACTCAGCAGCAGTCGCAGGCCTTGCAGGCTGCGCCTGAAGCCAAGAAGCGCGCCCAGCCGGACGAGGTGACGACCACCACGGCGGTAGCGGCGGAGGCCGCGCAGCAGCCGGTCAAGAAGCCACGCGTGCAGCTGCCAAAGTTTGGCGAGCAGCGCGGCGAGCGTTCGACGCCGGCGGTGCAGCGCGGCGTGCAGCCGGCACCAGCCGTGGTGCGAAGCGTGCCGTCAGCGTCCGGCTTCGTGCCGCCGCAGGTGCGCTCCAAGCGGCGCAACGTGAGCACCGAGGACCATGAGGGCTGGAACTCGGCCTACACGGCGCAGCGGCTACAGCGCAAGTTCGATAAGTGAGGTGTAGGAAAGCCAAATGTATTTCACAGAATGGCGCGCGAGCACACGCACGCATAGACAAACAGATCAGTCCCGACGACCAACCACTCTCCGCTCACTCACTGTCAGTGTCAGACTTCCTCCTCTTCAGTGTCATACTCGGCGTCGGAAGGAAGCGCCAAGAGCACCTTGCCGAGCGCGCTGGGCTGCGGCGCGAGGTCGCACGCAAAGTCAGCCGGGACGTAGCGCGAGGAGGTCTCAAGGACCGGCGGGGACAGTGTCGGGATGGCCGCGAGCTGCGGCCAGTCCGCGAGGCGGCCGGCGTAGACGGGCTCGCGGGAGACAGCGTCGCGCACGACGCAAGCCTGGGCCGGGGTGAGCTGGCCGGCCGTCCAGACGGCCTCGAGCTCGACCGGCCGCTTCTCCTCGGGCAGCGCAAAGGCCAAAATGCCGTCGCCATGGAAGACGTCGGCCTTCCAGCCGCCGGCGTACCAACGCAGCGGTGACTGCGACCAGGCGCCCTGGCCTTGACGCTGCCCGTGCACAAAGGTGCCCGAGTACTTGGACTCGTCCGCGTAGGAGGCGTTGCCGACGCCGTGCGGGCGGCCGTCCTGGTCGAAGCGGCCCTTGTACGAGGAGGTGCCGGCGGCGTCCGAGATGAGACCCTCCTCGACGCGGCCCTGATCGTCGAAGACGGCGTCGAGCTTGTTGCCCGCCTCGTCGAAGAAGATGCCCTGCCGCAGCACGCCGGCGTCCCAAACACCAGAGATCTGGCCCTTGCCCTTGACAATGCACGTGCCACGGCCACTGCGGCGCCCGTGCTCCCAGGAACCATCAAAGATGTAGCCGGAGTCTTCGCGCGTCACCACGCCGCTGCCGTGCTGGCGATCATTCTCCCAAGCGCCCTCGTAGCGCCAGCCCGCGCGCACGCACCGGTACACGCCGTGGCCCTGCCGCTCCACGCGCACAGAGGCAGCGGACGTGTCGCGGTTCAGGTCGACAAAGCCGTCATCGGCATCGCTCACCAAAATCTCGCCACGGTACTCGTCACCGTTCGAGAATTGGATGATCTCGCTGCAGGTGTTCTTCTCGCGCGTGGTCTGCGTGCGGCGCGCCCACTCGCGCAGGTAGTCCTGGCTGTGTGAGGGCGCCAGGCCCTGGATCGACCCGGGCGGTGCGTTCGGCAGCGCGCCGTGGTCGATGAAGTGGCTCACCTCCGCGAAGAGGCTGTTCATCCACTTCACGAAGAGCTCCTGCACCTTGGCCTCCACGTCCTCCTCGCTCCAGCCCGCATCGCTTCCATCCTCGGTCGAGGGCGCTGCGCTGCTGCTGCCCACCGCGGCCGCCACAGCTGCGTCCGCCGCGGCGTCCTCGGCCGCCGCGCGGGCCTCCTCGTCCGTGTGCTCGTCCTCGTCGCCCTCGCCCATGCCGCCGGCCAGCGGCGCGTACGGGTGATTGGCGTCGTTCACCAGGAGCGCGTCCGGTGTGGCGCCCTGTCGCAGCAGCTGCTGCTGTTGCTCCTGCTGCTGTTGCTGTTGCTGCTTTTGCTTTTGCTCGCGCGCGTCCGCATCGCCGAATTGCTGCGCCAGAGAGCTCATGAAGCTCGAAAAGGACGCGGTGGACGGACCGCTCGACCGCTTCGGAGCGGGTGTCGCCGCCGCCGGCTTGGCGCCCTTGCGCGGGCTGCGCGAGCGCGGGCGCGCCTGCGGCTTGCGCGCGGGTTTGGGCCGCCCGAAGAGGATACGGTCAATTTGGCGCGCGAAGGCGCGGTCCTTGCCGCCCAGGTCGCCCGACAGTCGGCCGGCAGGCGTCAGTGGCGTCACCCTCACGGCGTTCGTGTTGAGCTGCTGCAGTTTGGCCACCATCTCGTCCGTCTTTTCGCGCATGAAGCGCGCGGCACGCGACCCGAAGCGCTCCAGCTGCATGCCAAGCAGGGCACCCGCGCCCTGTTTCTGGCCGTCCGCCGCTTCGGCCGCCGCCGCCGCCGCCGCCGCCGCAGCGGCTGCTGCAGCTGCTGCCTCCTCCGCGTCCGCGTCGGTCTGGGCCGCGGCTGGCAGCTCCAGTGCCGCCAGCGCAGAATCGTCCAGCTCTACGATGAGGTCGCCCAGGCCGTTGCGGATTGTGGATGCCATGACCGGGTTGGTGGTCCCGGCCAGGTACCCGCAGCGGCCGGAGAGCTCGGAGGCACGCTCCGACTTGGCCTGCACGCGCGGAGTGTACACCTCGCGGAGATCGTCCATCTCCAGCAGGCTGCAGTACGGCATGAGCAGCAGCTTGCTCTTGAAGCGGCGCTGCTTGCTGGCCGCGAAACCTTGCAGGCGCGGCGGCAGCACGGCCATGGCGAGCTCCACGAGCTCGCGGCACTTGGCTGAGTGCCGCATATCCTCGCCAACTGAAGGCCCCAGCATGCCGCCGCGCCGCGGCAGCACGCCCGACAGGCTCAGCACGACCTGGCTCACCAACGCGGCGGCCGGCCCGGTCACCATGACACCCGTGTTGCCCAGCAAAAGGCACTTGAGCATGACGAGCGCAGGCCGCGCGCCGCCCAGCACCCGCAGCGACCGCGTCAGCGACGTCGGGCCCTGGATGGATGCCGGCTCGCGGCAGAGCGTAGGCCGCACGAGGGTCGTCAGCTTGACGTGGAGCGCGCGCATGCGCGCCAGCCGCAGGTCGGCGCTCGTCGCCCACAGGATGTCATCCGCATGCGCGTCCATGAGCCGGCGTACGAAGTCGAAGACAGGCAGATTGCACAGCACCACCAGCGCGCGCTGGTGCTTGCCGCGCACCGCCTCGTGCGACTCCACCTGGCGGAAACACGAGACGCCCATGACCAGCTCTGGCGCCTGCCGCAGCACGAAGAAGCTGAAGCCGTGGTCCTGGGCGTCCGCGCGGTCTGGCAGCGCCAGGAACGGTAGGCGCGACCGCAGGTCTTGCTCTAGCTTGAGTGTTGCGGCGCGGCGCTGGCCCGCAGGAGATGCGGCCGTCGAAATCCCGCTGGCACCAGCGTTCCCGCCGCCGCCGCCGCCGCCGCCGCCGGCCGCGCTCGCGGCCGCCGCGGCTGCCGCCACCACGGCGCGTGCCGCCGAGGCGGTCGGCACCGAGGCGAGCCCTGCCAGGTCCGACTTGCTGCGCGAGCGAAGCATGCCGGCGCCGGCGCCGCCGGCCCCGGCCGCGCGGCGCCGCTGCATGGCGCTCGCGTCCGGGTCGAAGATGTCCATGCCCTCCGGGAACACCTGCTGCACGGACGGGCCCTCGCGCACGTGGAACTCCACCATGCTCACCATGACGACGGCCGCCTCGCCGCCCGCCTCCCTGCGCGCGGCGCGCTCCGCCGCCTCGCGCATCGCCGGCGGTGGCGGCGTCATGGATCTCGGCGACAGCGTCGACGACCGCAGCCTGCGCGCCGGCGGCGCGGCCGCCACCTCCGGCTCGCAGTCCCAGGCCGCCGCGGCCGCGGCCTCGCCGCCCTCCAGCTGCGCCGCCGCCTCGCCCTCGTCCACGGTCGCCGCCATCACGCCGTCGGCGGGCGCGCCCGAGGCGCAGGCCGCCGCCCGCCTCGCCGCCGCCGCGGCCCGCGCGCTCGCCGCCGCCGCCGCTCGCCGCCGCGCCGCCGCCGCCGCGCCCGCGCGCCGCGCCGCCGGCCTCGGGGCTTTGCCGCGCGCGGCGCAGGTCGAAGGATGGATGCCTCGCGCGCGTCGCGGCGGTGCTCGTGGTACCTGGTGCGCTGGTACGAGCTCGACCTGTCCATCATCCTCATCCTCATCCTTCACCCGAGTCCGAGTCGCAGGGCGTCGCAGGCAAGGCAAGGCAAGGAAGGCAAGGCAAGGCGAAGGCAAGGCCTGGCAAGGCAAGGCCTGGCAAGGCAAGGCCTGGCAAGGCAAGGCCTGGCAAGGCAAGGCCTGACAAGGCAACGAAGGGGTCTCGCTGCAAGTCGGTCGTCCCGCGCTATCCGAGCAAGGGCGCTTCGATCTTGTGGCAAAGCGGCCGAAGCTGCGCTGCGAAAGATGACAGCGAGGGCAGTTCGGGGCCGTGGGGAGCTCTCCGAGCCCTTGGAGCTGGGTGCTGCAGGCCGCGAGCTTGTTGTTGAGGAGTGGCTCGGAGGTGACGGCATGATTGAGGCGGCTGCCTGCCTCGCGTGTACTGGAGGCTCAGGGCCGCGCAGAGCAAACGAATAGCCGAGGCCATTTGGGGCGCTGCTGCGCCACACCACAGACCAACGGCGTCGACAAAGATGGCAGCTACGTTACCTCCGGCGTGTCTCGTGCGCCTGGGACGGCCGCGGCGACCGTCGCGGTGACGGAGGCGATGGCCCAGTCACCGCACTGACAGTGAGACTACAGAAAAAGAGGCGTTGGGCCACTTTGGGCTCTGGCGCGCGATGGCGCGCGGCGCGCTGATCGAGGTGGACCTCAGCGAGCGCCAGAACTTGACCGTGAGCAAGATGGAGGAAACGGACGGAGGGTGGCGTGCTGAGGAGAGCGACCCGTTCGAGAGGCTGCGGCCGTCGCGGAATCGGGCCAGCGACCTGTTCGAGGCGCTGAGGCCGCCGCGAGAGAGCCCAGAGACGAACTCGTACGAGCACCTGCGCCACGAAGGCCGCGAGGACGCGTAAGTTGAGGGCCTTGGGCGGAGCCGCTGTGACCGCGAAGCCCGGAGGCTGACCCGCGAGGGAGCGAACGAACGAGCGAACGCGCAGATCGTTGGACCTGCTGCGGCCAAAGACTGTTTTGAAGCAAGACTCGTGGCGGCTACTGCAGGATGAGGCGCCGCGATCGCCCAGCGCGTTGCGCTGTCAGACGTATGATCTGAGCATCTCGGGCCGCGAGAGCGACCTACGGCTACGGTCGCACGACCCCACGCTGGTGACGTTGGCGCCGAGCACAAATGCCGAAGACACGAGCAAGACCGGGGCTACGGCGCGGGCGCCCGCGGCTCGCCGCGCGCAGGCGGCCTCGTCCTTCTCGTCCTCTTCGATGCTGCAGCTCGCGTCGTTGGCAGCGCAGCCTGCGCACGGCAGCGCACTGGATGGCGTGGTCAACACATACGATCGCGTTCTCCTGGTGCTATCGGAAAGGCTGTGCGAGCTTGAGGACCTCGCGCAGGAGCGGCCCCGCAAGGCGGCCGCACCGGCATGTCGAGAGTTATGGGCGCGACTCATGCGCGACACGCACCGCCTGTACACCCTGCTGGCCGCGACGCTGGTGCTGCTGGCGCGCGATGATGACGCGGAGGCGTCGCCATTCGCGGCGGGCCTCCGGGACCTGAATGGGTTCGACTACGAGGCTATTCGGGAGGAGGAGGACTCCCGCATTGTGATCAAGTCGCTGCAGCGCTGGTACACGACGGGCGGGCGTCTGCACGCAGGCTTCGAAGCGCTGCGGTCGCACGCGCGCGCCATGCGCCGGCAAGGCCTCAAGCCGTCGGACCTGGTGCTGCCGGAACAGGGTTTCCACAAGATCGACGAGGCGGCTACGCGATGTTTGGAGCGCATGGATGCGATCGGCGAGCAGCTGCGTCGCTTTGACATGCGCAACGCGGCCACGGCGGTGGTGGCGGCGATGCGCTGGCGCAAGCTCTCGCCGACGTCCGCCGGCGCAGCCGCGGCGGCTGCGGCCGCCGCAGCGGCGGGCCTGCGCTGACAAAGAATAAGTTCGTCCATTGCACAGAGCCACGGCCGGGCGGTGGCGGCGGCGATGCGCTGGCGCAAGCTCTCGCCGACGGCCGCCGAATGAGCGAGTCCATTGCACAGAGCCACGTCGGTTATATCCCAATCACACCTCTATGCTTACTCGTATCCGCCTACCACGCGGGGGTCCCTCGGTGACGCCCGGCACAGGGGGCACTAAAGCGTATTAAGAGGGTACTTTACTCCCGATTTGCTCCAAAAAAGTGGCCTAGAGTCTGGCGAAGTTAGTTCCGCATTCGATCAAAAACGCAGCGATGGGGCCGAGCTTGAAGAGGCCCACTCGAAGCGACCCAAGGCTCCTGCCCCCTATTCATTTTGGCCGAAGGCGTGGTGGTTAGGATGAGATGAGCTCGGCAGTTCGCCCAGAGCGGCTTTGGGGGGAGCTCGCGCGCGACTTCGTCGCGGAGCGC
This sequence comes from Thraustochytrium sp. TN22, assembly GCA_013306675.1. Taxonomy (NCBI): domain Eukaryota; class Bigyra; order Thraustochytrida; family Thraustochytriidae; genus Thraustochytrium; species Thraustochytrium sp. TN22. Next base: position 34,734 of record JABLUY010000229.1, on the reverse strand, counting down.
GCTGGAGCCGCAGGCGCTGCGGCGCGCGGCTGCAGGCGGCCCTGGCGGGTGCCTTGTGCCTGCTCTCAGCTCGCACGCCCCTGCCGCAGCGCTTGGACGTGGAGTCGGGCCCGCACTGCGACATCATGGCATCGGCGAGGCCTAACCACCGCGTGGAGGACGACAGCGACAGCGACAGCGACAGCGAGTTCGTGCCCCTGGACAAGCGGGACACAGGGGACGAAGACGAAGAAGGAGAGGAGCTTGGCGACGAGGATGCTCGTGCTGAGGCCGCTGCGCAGCAAGACTTCGAAGACATACTTGCGTTGGTCGACGAACCGACGCGTGGTGCGAGTGCATGTTCGAGGTCGGCCTCATTCAGCACAAGACCGTTCCGGGGCTCGCAGTCTCGCCGGATGGAGTCGCTCGCGTCCGGCTTCCAGGCGCGGAGTGCGACGCATCGTCAGTACTATGCAGCGTCGAGATCAAGACGCGCGTCGCGCCTGGAGGCGCGGTAGACGCACGTATCGTGAGCACCCAGATGAACACGTGGGGGACGAGACTTGGTGGAAGGCCATACCTGCCGAGCACCGCGCGCAAGTCTTGCACCAAGCTGTGGTCCTCCAAATCGATCACGTGCTCTACGTTGCTGCCAGCACGAGTTCGTGTTTGTACGCCTGCCTCGTTGAAGTGCCTCCGGACGCCCGGCTCGCCATGGAGCGCGCTCTGAAACCGTGGGCGGACAAGCTCACGACATGGGCGCACCAGAGCATCGACAGCGGGTGCGCCGCCCAAGCCACCTGCCATCTTCGGCGAGGAGGAGGGGGCGGTGCTGAGCTCGCACTTCCGGCTGTGGCGCGCCATGCGCAAGCTTGTCGCTCTGAAGGGGCCCATGCGGCCCGTGCATGTCATCAAGTGCTTACCGCAGGAGCTATACAACGTCGCAAAGGGCGGCGTCGACGGAAGCACACAGTACGTGGAGCAGATCACCAACACGCAGTGCATGAATCTGAGCTGCGACCAGAACATCGCGTTGCGCACGTACAAGCAGCTCGTTGTCAACGCCATCGTGGTCTACCGCTACTTACAGGCTGCGAGGAAGAGCAACCTCGAAGACAGCGACGGGCTAAAGGCCCTCCGCGACAAGGTGAACCGCTCTGAAGCGCTCAGCACTGTCTCGTTCCGCCTCACTGTCGACATGGTCCGTCACGTCTACAGGAGCAGGCAGCTCGATACGGCGCAGGTGGAGTTCAACATGCAGCCAAGCATGCCCAAGCCCACTGGGCTCACCAGGGAAGCGGCGAGGGACCTCGTGACCGCCGGTAAGCGCAAGCGAACCCCCGAGTTGCAGAAGTTCTTCAACCACGGCCAAGCCCGCGACATCCGCCTCGATGCCGCACTGCAACATGACTCAGAGGCAGCGGGAAAGGCATCCTTCAACGCCAACAACAAGAGGATTCCCGCCAAGCGGCTCTGCGTCATCTGCGGCAAGCAAACGCACCGTCGTTGCACCATCTGCGGTGTGCCTCTGCACGTGTTCATGAGAAAGAATGAACGCACAACCTGCTTTTCCAAGTGGCACACGCGCGTGCGCGTCGAGCCTCACGAAGGCTTCAAGAAGCGCAAGACAAACGTCAACGGAACACCTTCGCCCATTTGCCTCGATCATGTCGATTCGAGCAGCGCCAGTGCCTCGTCCGGTACCCCTACAGCGCAGAGCAGGAACGACCACGTAGCCCAAGCCAGCTACACCGACACCCCATCAAGCCATAGTTCAAGATCCTCTCGCAGCAGCCTCAGCACGAGTCCATCGTGCCCTTGATGCAGCCCAAGTTGGCCTCAGCATCCGCACAGGCCAGTCGGAAGTGACCAACACTTTACGCTTCCATACAAACCCAGTAGTTGAAAGTTCCAAAAATGATTAGAATCATGATAGCAACAGGTCAGTCGAGCGCAAGCAGGAGAGCCGATTTACTAGGGATAATATGGCTATCCTGATTAAACTCCGTCTAGGGCGATGGGATTGGGATATCTTTCCTTTTTTTTCTCTCTTTCTTTGTTGTTGGTGTTTTCGTTTTCGTTTTCGTTGTTGTTGTTGTTATTTCTCCGCCAGCACGCCGAGGCAGATGCTCGCGCCGTCACGCTTCCCGGCGCGCGACGCGATCATGCGCTAAAAACGCAAGGCTGGGCGCTGCCGCTGCAGCCAGGCGCGTTCACCTGGTCTCGAGCGGGCTCAGCTCAGATCAGATCAGCTCAGCTCAGCTCAGCTCAGCTCAGCATAGCTCGCCTTGCCGCCGCGCGTCCCTCTCTCTACTGCTGGTTGGCCTCATCGAAGGCCTTGTCGGCAGCGAGCATGCGCTCCTTGAAGGCCTTGCTGCTCTTCTTGCGCTCCTTGCGCTTGGCCTGGCGCTCGAGGCGCGCCTCCTTGGCGGCCGGGTCCCGCACGATCGGCTTGAGCGGCGGCGGCGTCTCCACGTCGCGGCCGTCGAAGGTGCGCACGAACTCGATGAGGTTGAAGGCCTTGTGCCTGCTGATGGGGCGGCAGCTGACGATGCGCACCATGTCGCCCTCCTGAGCGAGGCCGAGCTCGTCGTGCGCCATGAACCGCTTGTTGCGCCGCACGTACTTGTCGTACTTGGGGTGCCGCACGAAGCGCTCCACGTCCACCACGATCGACTTCTCCATCTTGGTCGACACCACCTTGCCCATGAACTTGCGTGGGCCCGGCGCCACGCGCAGCAGCCGCGCCGCCATCCTGCCGCGTCAACCGCGCCCGCCGCCGCCGCCGCCGCTCCACCCCGCGCCGCGCTCCGCCGCGCCCAAACGCGCCCGCCGCGCTCCGCCGCGCAGCGCCCTCCACTCCCGGTCTGTGGCGGCCGCGCCCGGCCCACCCAGCAGCGCCCGCCACGGGCCCAATCAACTCCGAGGTCGAGGTCGGGGTCGAGGTCGAGGTCGCGAGGTCGAGGTCGCGGGGTCGAGGTCGCGAGGTCGAGGTCGCGAGGTCGAGGTCGCGAGGTCGAGGTTGAAGTCGAGGTCGAGGTCGAGGTCGAGGTCGAGGTCGAGGTCGAGGTCGAGGTCGCGAGGTTGAGGTCGAGGTCGCGAGGTCGAGGTCCGCAGCAGCAGCAACGGGAATAGCTCAAAAATGCGGAGCAGTCCGTTAAGCTTGCGCCGGCATCGGTCGGCAGGAAGGCAGGCAGCAGATCCCGCAAGCTTTCTTGCTTGTTGGCTTGCTTTCTTCGTTTTCTCTCTCGTGTTACTTCACCATACCATGGCCTCGTCCGCGACGTCTACGGCCGCGGCGAGCGCGTGCGTGTTTAGTACACGAAAGCGAACTCGTCCGCGCCGTACCTCGCCGAGGACGAGAAGCACGTGATAGAGGACGAGTCGGCCAGGCCTCCTACCTGGAGTTCTGCGGGACACTTACCAGCGGCGACACGCCCACGAGCGCGCAGGTAACAAGTTCTTCTCTGAGTAATCCGGCACCGAGGTGAGCGCGCCGCTGCCGGACCCGGAGGCGTAATGGGCGACGCACGTGGCGTCCTTCATGGACGCCAAGGTCGCGCGCGCCATCTTCCCATTCCAGCGCGAAGTCGTCTGCCGGATGGTGCGCGCGCAGCTCTGTCTAAGCGCGAACAGCATGAGCTGTTGCAAGGCCTTCCAGGCGCTGTGCGCGCTCGTGGCGCTTCGCAAGAACCGCGCGCGACCTCGTGCTGTGCCCGGTGCCATCGCGGCCGGTATGCTCGCCGAGGACGGCTTCTTCGATCACATCACCATCTCGGGCAAAACGCCCATCGCGGACCGCCCCGAGCTCATCCGCGGCTTCCTCGGCGAAGAGTGCCACGGCGCAGCGAACGTCCTCATCGGCATCTGCGTCACGGGGCTCAACATGTCGCCCGTGACTTGCATGCTCTTCGCCGAGCTGACTTGGACCTCGTCGGGTCTCTCCCAGTGCGAGACCCGCATCAGCCGCATCGGCGGCGCGAGCCGCTCAAGTACATCTAAATCTTCGCCAACGAGCTCGAGGAGGGAGTCTTCCGCAAGCTCGCCAGCGAGAACCACCTCACCACCGCTGTCGCCGACGACGGCAACGACTACGGCGCTTTCGCTTCCAGAATTCAAGCTCGACCTCGATCGTCCTCGAGTTCAAGCTCAAGCTCTTCCTCCCGGGCCTCTGGCGGCCGCCGTGACCGTGACCGTGACAGTGACCGTGACCGTGACCGTGACCGTGACCGTGACTCCGGTGTTCTGTTGGGCCTGTTCGGCGCGTGCCGATTACCAGTGATTAGCCCGGTTCAAGTTCCCCCCACTTCCCCGGACCAGCGCTGCGTGTGGGGCGCGTGGAGCGTTTTGCAGGAAAGCGGCCTCCTGCCCTGCTCGCTCACTCGCATGCAAAGCCCGAAGCTGCTGCGCGCCAATCCCGCCCGCCCGGCTCAGGCGCGCGCGCCATGTCGGACGCCGCCCCCAGCGTGGGCCGCAGCCTGCGCCACAGCCTGCGCCGCAGCCTCGAGAAGCGTCGCACCGCCGGCTACCTCGAGCAGGAGCGCAAGATCATCAACTACCGCAGCGTCAGCATGCGCTTGCTCGAGCGCGTGCTTGCACGCGTGCTGGACGAGTCGCTCGCGCCGGGAGTCCAGCTCTTCGTCGCGACGCGCGACATCAGCGAACAAGTCAAGGAGGGCGCCACGATCGCGCTCCTCTCCCGCGCCGAGGACGGCACCACCATCCTCGGCCGCGTGCCGTACGTGGACGACAGTGTCCGCTTCAAGGAGGGCGACGACGCCCGCCCCAAGCCGCGCGAGGAATGGTCCACCGAGGACATCGCCGAGCACGTGGTGCTGCCCGCCACGTTGCCCCTCCGCACAAACCAGTTCTACATCAGCACCATCGCCGAAACGAGCGACATCGGCGAGCCCTTCCATGGCCACTTCGTCAGCCAGGCGCGCCGCTGCAGCTTCGCGGACCTCGTCGGCGCGCTCCGGGCCAAGTTCAGCGACGTGCCCGAGCACGAGCAGTTCGTCTGGCTCGACCTCTTCTGCGCCAACCAGCCGCTCCTCACCAAGCCCGACCAAGATCTCCCCCAGAAGGTCGTCGACGCGCGCAATCGATTCCTGACGCACGGCCTCCACTTCGCCATCGCGCAGTTCACCCGCGGGACCCTCGTCTTCTTTGACCGCTGGGACGAGCCCGCGCCCCTCAAGCGTGCCTGGTGCGTCTGGGAGTTCTACGGCGCGATCCGCGCCCGCGTGCCGCTCGAGGTCGTCTACGCGCCAGGCCAGGATAAAGCCCTCTTTGACCAGTTGCTCGAGGGTACCAATTACGTGGACGAGGGCTCCGACCAAATAGCGGTCGTCATGGCGCGCGAGATGGACGCGCGCAAGGCCCAGTGCTGGAAGCCCGAGGACAAGGCCATGATCGACAAGGCGGTGGCCAACCACCTCGACGGTGGATATACCGAGGTTAACATGGCCATCCAGGGCCGCCAGCGCGCCTGGCTCCTCGAAATGGGGATGGGCATTATCAACGAAATGAGGCGAGACGACGGCGGCGTGGAGCCGGCTGATTTGGGGACAGCGCTCCGCCAGATCGCGAACTTGCACTTGGACCAGGGCCGCTACACCGAGGCGCTCACGCTCTACGAGGAGGCGCTCGAAATCACCAAGGAAGCCCTCGGGGACCGGCACGCCGAAGTGGCCGCCACGCTGCACGCGATTGCCCTGGTGCACGACGAGCAGGACCGCTACGCCGAGGCGCTCACGCTCTACGAGGAGGCGCTCGAGATCACCAAGGAAGCCCTCGGGGACCGGCACGCCTCTGTGGCCGTCACGCTGCACGCGATTGCCCTGGTGCACGCTGAACAGGGCCGCTACGCCGAGGCGCTCCCACTCTACGAGGAGGCGCTCGAGATCGAGAAGGAAGCCCCCGGGGACCGGCACGCCTCAGTGGCCACCACGCTCGACGCGATCGCCAGCTTGCACGCTGCGCAGGGTCGCTACGCCGAGGCGCTTCCGCTCTACGAGGAGGCGCTCGAGATCAAGAAGGAAGCCCTCGGGGACCGGCACGCCTCAGTGGCCAGCACGCTTTACGCGATCGCCGAATTGCACGCTGACCAGGGCCGCTACGCCGAGGCGCTCCCGCTCTATGAGAAGGCGCTCGAGATCGAGAAGGAAGCCCTCGGGAACCGGCACGCCTCAGTGGCCAGCACGCTTTACGCGATCGCCAGCTTGCACGCTGCGCAGGGCCGCTACGCCGAGGCGCTCCCGCTCTACGAGGAGGCGCTCGAGATCAAGAAGGAAGCCCTCGGGGACCGGAACGCCACAGTGGCCACCACGCTCTACGCGATCGCCAATATACACTACCAGCAGGACCGGTACGCCGAGGCGCTCCCGCTCTACGAGGAGGCGCTCGAGATCGAGAAGGAAGCCCACGGGGATCGGCATGCCTCACTGGCCACCACGCTTTACGCGATCGCCAATATACACTACCAGCAGGGCCGCTACGCCGAGGCGCTCCCGCTCTACGAGGAGGCGCTCGAGATTGAGAAGGAAGCCCTCGGGGACCGGCACGCCTCAGTGGCCTCCACGCTTTACGCAATCGCCAACTTGCACGCTGATCAGGGCCGCTACGCCGAGGCACTCCCGCTCTACGAGGAGGCGCTCGATATCGAGAAGGAAGCCCTCGGGGACCGGCACGCCTCAGTGGCCAGCACGCTCGACGCGATCGCCAGCTTGCACGCTGCGCAGGGCCGCTACGCCGAGGCGCTCCCACTCTACGAGGAGGCGCTCGAGATCTACAAGGAAGCCTTCGGACCAGAGCATCCGAGCACGCGATTCGCGCAACAAAATCTGGCCGGTCACCGCGAAGCCCTCGAGACCGCACACAAAGCCAATAGGCCTAAGCATTGTTCGATTTGTTAGCAAAAGTTGCACGTGGGCGCGAACAGCGCGCTGGGCCGCATGGCCTAGCGGGAGCGATTGTGGAACGACGCCGTCCATCACCGCGGTCATGTTAGCGTGCAGCGCCGCAGGCTTCCTCGTAGCGCGGATGTCCTTCCATAATAGCGTGCCGGTGCGGCGCGCGGCGCGCCCAGTGTTGGCCGCATTCACAGTCACTTGACAGGGCTAATGTCAATGTGCTGGAAGTCGAACATGAGCTGGACGAAGTCGTTCTCGGAGAGATCTTGATGCATGGATACGTGGAAACGGGTGGTGATGTGCTCGAGGTCGGCAAAAGAAAAGACGAGGTCGTCATCAGAGCCGAACTCGTCGCGGGGCTTGTACTCGCGCTTGTTGAGCGCCTCAAAGAGCTCGACGAGGGAGAGCATACCGTCTGAGTCCGCGTCATAGAGACGGAAGAGTTGGCGTAACTCGGCCTCCTCAGCCGGTGACATGCGCGGCTTGGCAGGTGCGACGGCCGAGTTCGAGGTGGCGTCGATAAAGGCAGTCATCTCAGCGAGATCCTCGAGACTGGCGCCTGTGAAGAAGAGGCGCAGCATTTCTGTAAAGGTCACAGTGCCACTGCGGTCGCTGTCGAGCGAGGAGAACATGGAGGCGAGCTGGTCTGGACTCGTGTTGAGCCGACTGGCGTTGTCCATGAGCTCTTCCAGCTCCACAATTCCTGAGCCGTCCGCGTCCATCTGGTCGAAGATAATCTTGAGGTTGAGAATGTCGCGCTTCGAGTAGACGCCGATGTTGGGAGCCGTCCTCGTCGCGGGCCGCGGCATGGCGGCTGCGGACTTCCGCCGCTGCAAGCTCTTGCGCGTCGCTTCGGAGATGGTGCTCCCGCGCGAGGCCGTCGCCCGCACATTGCTGCCTACCGGCCCGGAGACTGAGCTCCGCAGCGTGCGCCTCCGCTGCTGCGAGAGCTGCGGCGCGCTGCGCTGCGCCATGACTGCCTCCTCCACGGCCTCCTCGCGCAGCCGCTCGCCCTCCTGCTCGCCCATGAGGAAGCTGACGCGGTCCAACGTGCGCCGCTGGTACGTGGGCAGCGACACGGCGCTCTCTGCGCCCAAGCTTGCGGCGCTCAGCAGCGTTGACACCGACGACTCACGCCGACTCGCGCGCTTGCTGGCGCGCCGCCCCATGAACGTCGACGCATGCGTGTCCGATTCCTCCATGCCGGCGCCCTCCCCGTTCTCCTCCGCCTCTCCCACGTAGACGATGTCCAGCAAGGGGCCAGGCTCGTCGCCGTGCTCCTTTTCAAGACAAGTCGCCACGTCCTCCGCATCGGCGTCCTCCGCGCCACCCTCCACAACGCTGGCGAGCCCTCGGTCGTCGTTTGTAATCGAGCTTGAGCTTGTGCTTGAGCTCGAGCTCGAGCTCGAGCTTGACGCTGCGCTACTTCCACTTCCGCGGCGGACCCTGACCTGTTCGTCACACGCCTCATCGCCCTCCAGGTTGGCCACCACCTCAATGGCGGCCTGCAATTCGTCCAAGAAGGCGGCGCTGCGTCGGCTGTGCGTGCTCTGCCGCGGCAGCTGAGTTACGTGCCGCGGAGGCCGATCCATGACGGATACGCGGCGCGGAAAAACAGAGGCCGCCGTCTCGGCACTCTCCCCAAGCTTTGAGGTCTCGAGCTCTGGCAGCGACACGCAGCGCTGCATGCGGGGTACGAGGTTCGCCTGCTCCGCCATCTGCTGCTCTTCCTGCGCCCGGCCCCGCTGCCTGGCTGCTTGCTGCGTGAGCCTACGCACCTTCTGCCTACGCTTGCGCTTCACGCGCTCCTCTTCCTCGCGTTCGTCAAGGAGGGCCTGCATGAGCGGGGAAGGAGTCGTGTTCACCTTGGCATCGCGGAAGCGGCCTTGTGCGGAGGCCTGCGAGACCATCCTTCGCTGCTCTTCCGTGGCGTAGCACCGATACGTGTTGCGCAGCGGGGAGAAGTGGCTCGGTTTCTCCGTGCCCTTGGAGACCGTCGGAAGTCGAACCCGCGTCTCGGCCTCGTTGCCGCCTCTCTCGCCGCGCTCCTTCGTCTCGTCGTCGTCTTTGTCGTCTTTGTCGTCGTCTTTGTCGTCATCATAGGTCTTCACCCCCCCCTGATCCTCCTCCTCCTCATTGCCTTTGCCTTTGCCTTTGCCTTCGCCCTTGCCCTGATCGTCGTCGTGGTAGTCGTCGTCGTCGTCGTTGCGTCGCTGCGTCTGATGGTGGTCCTTCTTCACCTTGGCGCCTTCGTCCCGCCGCACCTCGGTCAACTCAGGGCCCTGGCTCTTCAGCTTGGGGCTGGCGAAGCTCAGCGACGGCGTGGAGATTGAGTCCGTGTCGCTGCTGTCCTCGGTCTCTGAGGTCCGGGCGGCGAGCTCAAAATCGGCACGGGGCGCCACGCCGGACGTGAGCAGGTGCGCAAGGGCCTTGGCCACGCGCGTGTTGCCGAGACGCAAGAGGTCAACGGTGAACTTTTCTGGTCTTGGCTCGAAGCCAGGGACCACGACCGCGTCACGCGGAACAGTGGTAGAGATGCTCTGACGCGAGATGAGGCGCGGCAGCGTAAACTGGCGGCGAACGCTTCGCAAAATCCCGGCGGCCTCATTGTAGCGCTGCTGCAGCTTGATGTGCACGTCGAGCTCGAAGGTGTACCGCGTCGGCAAAATGAAGCCGCGCTGGATGCCGGCGACCTCGGCCTCGCTCATGGTCAGGTTTCCAATGCGCTTGCCATTCGGGGACCAGATGCGTACATTGCCATCGGTGGAGCTGGTGAGCACGGCTGGCGGGTCCGCGATGATCTGCACCGAGTTGAGATCCTCGCCGTGCGCCGTGAACATGCGCAAGACTGGAAGACGCGCGTTGACCTTGGCCGCAGCACTGTTGTGGTGGTTGTTGCGGATGCGAAGCAGCTTTTGGCGCATGCGGTCTTGTTTACGCTTGTGCTCCTTGCGCTCCTGCAGCAGCTGGCGGCGCTTCTCCTCGAGCGGGCCGGTACCCACCGCGTCTTCGAGGTCGTCCATGTCCAGGATTGCGTCCAAGTCCTCGTACAGGTACCGGTAGCTCAACTCCAAGCGGCGTGAGGCATTGTAGCCCTCCAGGTTGGGTGGCTGGCGCGACTGGTCGACTGGCTCCAAGTCGAGGTCCTTGATGCAAAGCCCCAGGTTCCACTCCTTGACGTCGCCACGCCGGTCGCCTGTATACAAAAGGAGGCTGCCGTTGTCAATGATCTCAATGCACTTCACGGGCACCACCTCCTGTTGGTCCGGGCCAGGCCCGACAACGGGGAGATTCTTGGAGGACCCAACCGTAGCGCGCCGCGACAGGTACCTAAAGGACCCGGCCTTGTGCGCGGGCGAGTCTGGGTGCGCAAAACGCTTGCCACTGATGTTCTTGATGCGCGAGGCGCCCGAGGGGGCGGACTCCGAGACCGGATCAGTCTCGTCATCCTCGTAGAGGCCCTTGCTGCCGGCTGCTGCTGCAGCAGCAGCTGCTGCTGCTGCTGCTGGGGATGGCAGAGTGTCGACCAGGATCTCCACGGAGTCAGCGCGAAGGCGCGTGGCGCCCGCCTCTTGTGGTGCGTCAGGCTCCGGCGTGGCGGCTCGCGCGCGGCTGTTGAAGATGGAGGTGAGCTCCCCCTCGGGCGCGCGCTCGCGCGGCGAACGGCACAGGACGGTGGCCAGGCGCATATAGGGCCGCGTGGAGGGCCGTACGGTCCAAAGCGCGAGATTCCCGTCGTCATCGGCGCTGACGAGAAGCGCATGCGGCTCTGCAAATGCCATGGCCGTGACCTGGCCCGTATGGCCGATGCACTCGCCCTCGAGGCGCAGGTGTTGAAAGTCCCAGATGCGGATACTCTTATCCGCCGACCCGGTGGCGATGAGCGAGAGCTGGTAGCTGTAGGCGCTCGAGGTAACCTGGTACTCGTGCACATCGAAGGCGACGCGAAAGTGCGGGATGATGACGCCGTCCACCTTCTCCTCGATCTCGTCCTCGTCGAACACGTAGATGGACTTGGCGCTGACCGCGATGAGGCACTTGTCGGCCTTGTTGTAGTGAATTCCGACGACGGCCAAGCTGGCGCGCTCCGCGGCGCGATCCGGCGGCGCGCTCGTCTGCGATGTCGCGCCAAAGTGCGCCTGGATAGCGGGCGAAGGCACGATCTCGGATAGGTGTGCGGACTTCATGATGGCACCGTTGAGCGCGTTGAGCACGATGACGTGGCCGTTGAAGTTGCCCAGGAGCACCTTGCGCTCGCGGTCATCGAAGCACATGCAGGTGATCTCGCTGTCCGACATGTGGCACCACTCGTCCAGCACCTCGCAGGTGATGGCGCACCAGACCTGAATGCGCTTGCCGAGTGCCACGTAGAATCGGTCGAGCACCTTGTTGAAGAGCGCCACGAAGGGCAGGGAGTCCTGCACATAGGTGGAGACGGCCTCGTAGAGGCGCAGCTCGCGACTGGCAGCCAAGACTTTGCGCGGGCCGCAGCTCACGAGGAAGCGCGGTTTGTACAGGCCCTGGTCAGGATCAGCTGCAAAGGTTTGGCACGCAGCAACTTCTGTATTGGTTGACCCGCCCAACTTCCACAGCTTGAGCACGCCCGAGGCGTCGCAGCTTACTGCGTGCTCCTCGAGATCCTCGGCGTGCAGGTATGTGAGCTGCACGCCGATACACGGCGCGTGATGGCCGATGAGCTCCAGCACAATCTGCTTGTTGTACACGTCCCAGCCGTAGATCTCGTGCTCGTAGCCCGCGCTGAGCAAAAGATCGGTCGACTTGGAGTACTCGAGATGGCACACGGCGCGACGGTGGCGCGAGAGGTTGCCCCGGCGACGGTTCGTCTCGAGGTCCCACAGGATGATCTGCGAGTCCATGCCACCCGTGACAAAGACGCCGTACCGTGGAACCTCCGCAAAGGCCGACACGATGCTCTTGTGGCCCACGAGCCGCCCATGCGGGATGCACACGCACTGCGCCGGCGCGCCGTGCGGGTGCTTGATGCGCAGCTGCCACATCGCGACGACACCCGTGTCGTCCGTGGTGTACAGCGCGCAGTTGCTCGCATAAGTCAGCTTGCGGATGGACCGCGCTGTGGTGCGTCCGAGAGGCCGAAAGTCGTCCCAGCTGTAGAATGAAATGGAAGTGTCGGCGCAAGAGACGACGAGCACCTGGAGGTCGTGCGCAAAGGCGACGCCAATGATGGGCGCCAAGGCCTCCTCGCTGCGTGGGCCGCTGGTCGAACGGTTCGTCTCATTGCGGAGCTGCAGCACGCGGTCCAACTTGTAGGTGCGCAGGTTGACTACCTTGATCATCGTCGCGTTGGCCTCCACGACCAACAGCGCGTTAAGGTTCTCCAGGCGCAGGACGTCCAGGATGACGCGGTGCGAGAGCGGGTCCACGAAGTCCACACTTGGCCGGAAGTTTACCGAGAGCGCCTTCACCTCGGCCTTGCGCGTCGCCAGCATGCCGGCCTCGATGCAGTGCGAGGTGAACTCGTCCCACGACATGAAGCAGTCTCCGTTGACGTCGACTTGCCGGTACAGGTCCACGAGCTCCATGACGAGCTGAATATTCTCCTCCTCGGTGGCCTGCCGCGGCAGGTAGTGCAGCATGGCGTCCACAAATTCCGCCAGCAAGAGGCCATTCCCGTTCCCACTCGACATGAACTTACTCCGCAGGACGTCCAGCGACGACAGCGGCAGCCGCATCATGACGTCCATCGTGCCGAAGTCGTCGCGCCGCACGGGGCCAGCCAGAGACCGAGCGACCGAGCGACTGAACGATGCAGACCGAGCCTGGCCCGCCGCCTCGCGCGCACGCGCGCGGGCGCGCCGCCTCGAACCACCAGCGTCGGCCCTGCTTCTGCGTCTCCCTCAGCCTGTTGCTAGAGATAGAGAGGGCCCGCGCGCGCGAGCATCCCGCGCGCGGGATGCCGCGGCCCAACATGATCCTCCAGGGTTCGCATTCCCAGGGCCGCGCACCGCACCTGGCCATCCGCCGCCGGGAACGCGAGGGGACGCCTGTGTCCATTCCCCTGGGCGCGATGCGCAGTTACGCTTGTGCTGGTTCCCTGTACATCGTGCGGCGAAGTGCGCTGACGGAGTTACCCTCACCCAACCGACATCTGCGCGGAGACCGCCGCGGGAGTCCACGCGCGCGGCGCGCAGGGTTCTTCTTCGCTTGCCCTAATTATTTGCCTGGACACACCGGCAGGAGCGGCGGCCAGCCAGCCACGAGGTGCAGGCCAGGCCAGCGGAGTGTGTGTGTGTGTGTGTATGTCTGGCGCCTCAGCTCTCAGGCTCCGCTCAGGCTCGCGAGTCATAGCTTGTCGCGGCGCCGAGGCCGGCGCTGACGTCGACGCGGCTCTGCAGAGCCTGGGTGGCGGCGCGCGTGCTCGCTGCGGCCGTGTAGCAGCAGCAGCGGCAGCAAGCAGGAGCAGTCGTCGTGGCCAACTAGCTAGAGCAAGCGAGCGGGCAAGCAAGCGAGCGAGCGAGCGAGCGAGGTAAGCCAAGATGACCTCGCAGCAGACATACACTTTCGTGACCAAGCCGAGCCCCGTGCAGGCCGGGCGCAAGGCGCGCGGTGGGTATAGGCAGGACGATGAGCCGCCGGAGAGCGTGAACATTATGTACGATCCGCGCGTGTACCGCGGGAGCACGTACTCGAGCCACACCAAGGGCAAGCTGGACGGCCTGAGGCGCGGGCGCGGCGCTGGCGGCGGCGCGCGCGGCAAGACCAAGGTGCACACGGACGCCACCGCCGCCGCCTCGGCGTCGCTGCAGGAGGCGGACGCCGCCGCTATGCTCACCGAGGCACCGCCGCCCGGGCCGGGCCGCAAGGACATGGATGTGCAGACCGAGACATACCTGGAGGAGCTCACCGACAAGGTGCCCGAGGTGGAGATGCAGACCCAGACGGACCCGTTCATGGACCGACCATCGCTCCCGCTCTTCGTGCCGTCCAAAACCGGCATCGACGCCTTCACGCAGGTGGAGGTGGACGAGCTCTTCGACTTTGACGCCGAGGTGGAGCCTATCCTCGAGGTCCTTGTCGGCAAGACGCTCGAGCATGCCATGATGGAGGTGCTCGAGGAGGAGGAGATGGCCGCTATCCGCGCGCACCAGGACGATTTCGAGCAGCAGCGCAACGTGGAGCGCGCGCAGGTGCAGCGGCTGGAGGCCGAGGCCATGCGGCGCAACGAGGAGAAGACGCGCCGCATTGCTCAGGAGCGTGAGCGCAAGCTTCGCGAGGCTGAGGTCCTCGACAAGGTCGCAGCGCGCGCCTTCGCGGGCGACTACCTGTCGGATCTGCACAACAGCGTCTTCGACAAGCTCATGGCCAGCGGCGATTTTTACGACCCGGTCATCAAGGAGGTCGAGGACGACTTTCTTCCCTGGCTCGTCTCCTCCGTGCAGACGCGCACCGATGCCACTCTGCAGGCCCGTGCGCTCGCTGACGACCTCCTACAGCGCGCACTGGAGCGTCGTTGCGAGCTGACGCAGCGAAGAAAGGATGCCATTGCGGCCGCCAAGCGCGCCAAGATCGAGGCGGAGGAGGCCGAGGCTCGCCGTGTCGCCGAGGAGGAGGCGGCCGCGGCGCGTGCCGCCGCGGAGGCGGAGGCTTCGGCCTCCGCCGCCGAGGCGGATGATAGCGAGGAGGCCCCGGCCGATGACGCCGAGTAGAGACGCATGCGGAGGAGGGGTGGGGGGGGGGGGGGGGGCGGGGAGCCGGCGCACTTCGTTCAACGCCAAGCTTGCATTTTGTACTCTCGGCATGCGGCGTCAGGGTATGTTCACAGGGTTTATCACCGTCAATGCGATATTTCCTTCGTTGTTACGTCTTTGAAGAGTATTTCATCGGAGCAAGCGCGCCCAACGAGGTTGTCCTGTTCTCGTTGCTACGTGTTTCGTCTCAGTCTAGAGGCCCAACTCGAGAATCATGTCCCAGGCATAAGTGGTGGTCCCGATTGCAGGCGCTTGCACAGCCACGTCAGCTTCACCTTTACGAAACTAGTGTGCAGTACCACAACGCAATGCGATTTCTTTTGATTGTTCAGTTGGTGTTGCTTCCGAGACTGACTTCGCAGCGGAGCGACTGTCGATTGGCTCGCAAGTCTTTCGCAGAGCCGCATCAGCAGGGTCTCTTCACGGAAGAGTGTCTCTCGAAATTAATTCTCGTCGGACTCATCTTGATCATTTCGTCGCTGTTGCTTCCGACGCCGGCCGATGAGGGCAGTAGCTTGCCTCGTACGCTTCGCTGCGCTCCTCCCTCGTAGTGAGGCTGCCTCTCCATTGTCTTCCGCGCCAGACACGAGCTCCTCTCGCTGCGAAACGACCGTCGATTGGCTCTCGATCTCCTCATCGCGGCCATGCCTTTGCCTCGCCCTAGCCCTCGCATCGTCCTGCAAGTCTTGTATGTCATCCTCGTCTTCGTCGGCTTCGTCCTCGTTGTTCTCATGGCCATCGTTGTTTCCATTGCCATCCTCCTCGTTGTCGTCGTCGTCGTCGTCGTCGACGACGACATCATCGTCGTCGTTGTCGCCGGCGCCGCCGCCGTCCTGTATGCCATCATCTTTATCGTTCATTTTGGCGTCTGCGTGTGCGCCATCATCGTCCGGAAAGCTAAGGTTGTCTACGAGCTTGTTCATGCGGTTGTTGAGTGCCAGCAGCGTGAACTTGACCTTGGCCATTTCCGCGTCGATGAGGTCCGCAACGAGTCCGCGCATGCTCTTCTCCGTGGCAAGGTCCGCGGTCCAGCGCGCGCGCGCGTCCGCCAGCTCGCGGCGCACAAGCTCGCGGATCTCGGCGCGCCCCACGTCCGCCGCGCTGCCGCGCTCACTGCGCTCCCGCAAGCGCCGCCGGCGAGGGCGCTCCTCCTCGGGCACGTCCGTGGCCGCCCCCACGGGCAGCTCGTACAGCATCACATCACCCTTGCGCACCTCAAGCAGCTCGTCGTCCACGAGCAGTACGCCCAGTGGCGCCGCGCACTCCGCGCACTGCGCCTTGCGGCACTCGCGCGCGTCCGTCTGCCGCGCGAAGGTCTGCGCCGAGAGCGCCACGCCCTGGAAGCCATCCAGCGCCACCGTCCCGCCGGCCGCCCGCGCGCCGTCGCCGGTCGCGTGGCCCACGATGCGACGGCACCCGCCGCACTGCACCACCGCCGCCATCGCCCTGCCCGGTCGCCCGCGCGCCGCTCCGATCGATCTTGATTGCTTTGCTTGCTCGCTTGCTTGCTTGCCTTGAAGTGAGTGCTTGGTCGAGCACGACTAACGGCGGCGCCGCGGCCGGCGGGATCACGGGTCCCACTCGAGCTCGCTCGCGCAACGCCCACCATGTGCGCGCGTCCGAGTCGAGTCGAGCTCGCGCCAGGGCGACCGGACCCACGACGCCCTTTTCTTTGTCAGGCTCCGTTCGCCGTGCATGATTTTATTGAAAGCTTTAGCCCGGCCGGCGCCGATACACAACATCGAGCAGCCGCTCGCCTCACGTCCTGTCGCCTGCATTCTCCCAAGTAGCCCAGATCGCATGCGCAATCCCGCCTGTACCCTCCCCCAAGCCACTGCCGCGCTGCGCCTTCACCCTCGTCTCGGCCTTTCGCCCGCCTCCACGGCTCGTGACCTTCTCTTCGCCAAGGAGTCACACGACGACTCCCGCGTCCACCACCCACCACCCCAGCGACGCCTCCTCGGCCTCGGCCTCCGCCTCCTCGGCCCAACCCCTCTTCTCCCTCCTCTCCCGCGCCCGACTTCGCTCGCTCGCTCGCTCGCTCGCCGCGCCGTCCTCCTCCCCCTCCTCCCCCTCCTCCCTTCTCCTCCCTCCCTCCCCCCTCCTCCCCCTCCTCCTCCTCCTCCTCCTCCCGTTCCTCCCCGTCGATGTCCACCTCCCCGGCGTCCTCCTGCAGGTCCTCCTGCAGGTCCCCCTCGCGCGCGGTCTCCCCGGGGGGTAGCCTGCGCGCGGCGCGCGCAACAGCCGCTAGCCCCCGGCAGCGCGGCGGCTAGCGGGCGCGCGCGCGGACTCCCCGCGCGCCCCCGCGGCGAAAGCGGCGAAAGCGCGCCGGCAAAACCAAACCACAACAAGGGCGGCTTCGCGGCCTGCTCGCTCGCCTCCGCGCGCCGCGCTCGCGCCCCGCGCGCGCTCCGGGTCGCGCACGGCCTGCGCGGCGGCGGCGCTCGGCCGGCGGCGCCCGGCGCCCCCCCGGCGGCGCGGCCGCGGCGGCCGGGCCGGGCCGGGCCGGGCCGGGCTGCGCGAAGGCGCGGCTGGCTGGCATAGGGCAGAAGGAGAGGAGGCGGGCGTACGAGGGCGGCGCGGCGGAGGCTAACGACCGCGGCGGGATGGAGCACGGGCACCACCTGGAGGCGCGCGAGGGCGGCGGGAAGGTGATGGACGATGAAGACCAGCACGGGATGGACGGGGACATGATGATGGCGCAGGGCGTGATGCACCAGCAGGGCGACCTGCAGGGCGGGCAGGCGCCGCCGCCGCCGTACGGGCACGAGGTGCCGCCGCCGCCGGCGGAGCCGCAGCACACGGCGCAGCTGACGTCGGTGAGGAAAACCTCGTGCGACATGTGCACGCAGATCAAGGTCAAGTGCACGGGCGAAACGCCGTGCAAGCGGTGCGCCAAGAAGGGCCTGGAGTGCGTGTACTCGCTGTCCAAGAAGCGCGGCCCGCCCAAGGGCAAGAAGCGCAACCCGAACAACGTCAACAAGCGCCTGCGCACGCACAAGGACTCGGTGGGCGACGTGGGGCCCGGCGCGCCGGTTTCGGTCATGCCGTACGCGCCCACGCAGTTCGCGGGCGGCGTCACGCTCGAGAGCATCCGCGAACGCATCCAGGCCTTTAGCGACGAGCGCAATTGGGAGCAGTTCCACACGCCGCGCAACCTCGTCCTCGCGCTCATGGGCGAGGTTGGCGAGCTCGCCGAGATCTTTCAGTGGAAGGAGGGCGTGCCGCCCGGGCTCGGCAACTTTAGCATGAAGGACCGCATGCGCGTGGCCGACGAGCTCGCCGACATCCTCATCTACGTCACGCGCCTGGCCGACCGCTGCGGCATCGACCTGGCCAACGCCACGCTTGAAAAGATTCAGAAGAACGACATGAAGTACCCCAAGGACAAGAGTATGGGCAACACCAAGAAGTACACCGAGTTTGAGCCCACCATGCCGCCCGGCCAGCCGCACAACAACCCTGGCAGCCTCATTTGATCTGACAAAGTTGTTTTCTCATACAAAGACCATCACATCACATCGCAGTACAACACAACACATACACCTACTCACTCGTATGTAAACAAGTAAGGGACAGGGGCGAGACAGCCACATCATGCAACGAGCGTAGCCCCGAAGCCCCCTTTCTTGCATGTCGACTTCAGTCTTTCCTTGCCATTGGGTGGTCGTTCAGTCGGTCGGTCGGTCTGGAGAACGATCGATTGATCGAAGCCTTCTTCATCGACCCAAAGCCTGACGCCGCGAGGCGGCGCGAAGGCGCGACAAGCGGCAGCGGTACGCCGTCTGGATACGAGTCGCCGCCAGCTCGCGCTCACGCTGCCAGCCGGCTCGGATCGACCGGAAGAGCTCCATCTTGGTCTCGTATGCGCGCTTGCGCTCGTGCCAGAAGCGCTGCAACACGCGGACCGCAGCCAAGCGCCGCTGCTTGAAGCGGGCCAGCTCCTCGCGAGCCCGGTAGCCGCGCCACGTCTGCTGAATGGTCCAGACAGCCCAGCGCCGCAGGGCTAGGTCTCGGCGCCGCGCCTGCGCCACCACCACGCGCGCGAACCGCTGCGCGCGGCGTACGAGAATATCGGCCACCGCGAAGGCAGACCACGCCGCGAAGGCGTTCTCCACGGCCGAGGCGTCCCACACGCGCGCACGTGCCGCCAGGACGGTCCGCAGTCGCCGGCGGCTGCGCGCCGCCCGGCGCCAGTGCCGCAGCCGCCGGTGCAACTGTGCGCGCGTCCTGCGCGTGCGCATCCTCGCGAAGCGGTCGTCCACCGTCTTGCGCCGCCTCGCGCGCAGCACGCGGTCCGCGACCGCATCGGGCAGGTACTCGCGCTCCCACGCGCACAGCACGCCGGCGCGCGGCGGCGCAAAAAGGCCCTCCAAGGGCCCGCCCACGGCGTGCAGCACGGCTCTCAGGCCGTCGCGCGAGATGTGGCCCTTGACACGGTCTGAGAGCGAGGGTGCGGCGCGCCACGCCGCCTCGGCCACCTCCTTGAGCTGCCGCAGGGCCTCGGCCTCGTGCACGCCCAGCGACAGCAGCGCCTCCAGGTCGCGCTGCGACATGACACGCGCCCCGAAGCACGTGAAGAGGTCCGTCGTAAAGCGCTCGCGCGCCGCCGCCGGCCGGAAAAGGCAGAACTGCGCCGCCGCGACCACCTCGCGCGCGTCCGCCTCCGTCAGCTCGAAGACCACCACGTCCGCGCGCAGGTGCTGCACAGCGGCAAAGCCCAAGAAGATCTCGCGCGCCGCATCACGTCGCACCGCGCCGCTCGCGGACACGAGGTCCTCGAAGGCACCGCGCGAGATGTGCGCCGGCGGCAGCGCCGCCAGGTCCGGGCCAGCCGCCGCGTTGCGAAAGCTCGTAGTCAACGCCGCCTCCAGGTTGCGGATCTCCTCCGCGGCGCCTTTGGTCTCTAGCAGTAGCTCCCAGCGCCGCTGCGCCAGTCGGTGCAGCCGCTCGCGCAGCTCCGCGTCCCGCGCCCGCGCCACCTCCTCCAGGTCGCCGGCCGCGTACCGAGCGAGGTTGCGCTTGCGCGCACGCAACTGCGCCAGCTCGCGCGCCTCGAACCGCTCGCGTTGCCCATCGTAGTCGAACCAGCGCCCGCGCGCAGCCTCGCTCATGCTCGCCTCATCGCCGCTCGAGCATCACCGCTCTGGATGACAATGCATGCCATGATCGCCGTCACCGTGACTGCAAGGTCCGAGTCGAGCCGGGCTCGCAAAACTGTAACGGCTACCAGATCACGCCGCTTTTGCCAGTGAAGGGCGCCAGCGACATTGCCCGACGTACAGGCAGAGCGATCTGTACAGGCATACTCGCGAGAGAAGACCGCTTGTGTTGACGTGAGCGTGCTTTTCGCCGCGAACTGTCGCGCAGAAAATGCCGCTGCTCTTGAGACCATCTTCTCTGTCCGTTCAGGCTCCCTGTCAGGCGCCGCGTACGTGTTTCGCGCTGGCTGCTCGCGCTGGCCGGTATGCTCTCAGAGGCTCTGCTCTCTGCTTGCTTGCGCATGCGGTCCCAGCTCTCAGCTTTAGCGCAGAATCCTGTTTGATGCCAGTGCCGAGACGAAAGCCTGCAACGGAGACCCGCATCGTGGAAGTCTCGAAAACGATCGTCGAATCGAAGAGCCCAAGCGCCGGCGCCTCGAAGCGGAACGTGAAAAGCAAGGCGCTCGCGGCTTGTTGAGCTGTCTTGGAAGCTCTCGCTGACAAGAGATTGGGCACTGTGCGAGCCCTGCTTCGGTTCTTGCCGATGCTGATGCTCAAAAGTGAAGCAGGCCTGGTCAGCAACACAGAATTAGAAGAGTGACGGCGATGTCGTTGGACGCCGTCTTGGTGATGCAGGCGCATTGCGGCGATTGGCCGGCACACGCAAATGCTTCCCCTTCCTACAGCACTTCAAACTCGGAGTTCTGGAGAAGTTCTGAAATCGTTCCGATCACATGTGCTCCTTGTGAGGAACTTGAGCGGATCTTGCACTTTCAGCGCTCACAGTCGATTCTGGCGGGATCGACTCGTCACGGCAGCTCTCACGAGTGGAATGGCGCGTCCTCGCGGGAGTGCCGGAGCTCTGGCTCTCGCTTGGGTCGCGCAAGCTCCCGGAGGCCTCGCGCGCTGGAGCAGCAAACCTGCAACGTAGACGTCGACGAAGGAGGCCTCACCACCCGTTCCGTCATTTGCTCTGTATCTGCACTCCAGCTAAGAGGCCCAGCGACCATGAGCACCAACATTCAGTACTATAATATGAAGTCGGATGACGTGGGCGAGTATGCTGAATTCTGTGACGACGTCAAAACCCAACTAGAGTCCTACACATCTGGCATTCGAGCCTTAATTGACATGCAACGCAGACACTACTTGAGGGAACTTCAAGACCTTCGAGGAATGATCGAAGAACTGTACCATGACGACGACGGCGACTACAACGGAAACCACCACTACAACGAAGACATCGACTACAGCAACTCTGAAAACGACGACCTTGAAGACTACTACAATGACAAGACCTACTACTATAGCGATTCCGATGACGGCGACTACGACGACTACTACAAATGGGGGGCGAACGGCGTGGACGGGTATGACGAATTTTGTGACAACATCCAGCAGCAGCTAAGGGGCAACCGATACGACATCCAAGATCTGCTTGAGCAACAACGCGAATGTATCTCGATGGAGCTCCAGCAACTGCGACAAAGGATGGATGAACTAAGGCAAGAATGGTACTCTGACGACAAATACGACGACAACCAGGACGACGACGGCAACTTTGAAGGCAACGACGATGATGACGACTACGATGACGACTACGATGACACCTACGAACACACCGACTCAACCGACCCTGACGGCAACAGCGATAACATGAACTAAGATGAGCCACTCTCTCCTCAACCACTTTCCCGTTCACGTCGCAGCCTTTCCCCAAGAAGAACCTCTGCGCATCTCTCTGCACGACCTTCCCCGCCTATAAAATGTACGTGTGCCTAAAAGCAGATGCGCTCCCCACCTGGAGTGCAAGTACGCAGGACCTGCTCTCGCTTGGCCTCGCTTGGCCTCGCTTGGCCTTGCTTGGTTGATGCCCAGGCACTCGTACCCTGCGCTGGCTGACAGCAAGAACGCGCTGGGCACGGGCACGGATCGAAGCAGGCGGCGCGGCGGCGCAGACCCCGTCGCGCCGAGGCTCGGTGGCGAGGCTCGGGCTCGAGGCGCGTGGCGCGCGGCGCGGCGCGCTCGGCAGGATGGCGGGCGGGCGGGCGCAGGCGCGGGAGCGCGAGCCCACGGACGTGAGCGCCGTCGCCGAGGCGCTGGCGGTGCTGGATGCGGCGCGGGACGCGGACGCCGATGGGCGCGACGCGGCGCTGCGTGTGCTGCGCGCGCTTCAGGGCGCGCGACGCGAGGAGCTGGAGGGCAGCAACGCGGCGGCGGAGGGGGCAAGCGTGACGCCGTCCAAGAAGGAGGCGTCCCGCGAGTTCAAGGCACGCAAGGACGTGCTGGCGGCGAGCTTTGCGAAGCTGCCGGGGCTGAAGCTCGTGGTGCTCTTCGAGGAGCTCGCGGCGCGGCGCGAGTTCGCTGACCTGCTGTTCTTGTGCATCGACGCGCTCTCCGTAGCAACGCAGGACGTGCAGCAGACGCAGACGCAGACGCAGACGTCCACGACGAAGACAGCGTTGACAGGGTCGACGACCGCGGACGACATGGCTAGCGTGCGCGCGCTGGCGCTATGCGAGGCGCTCTTGCGCGAGCGCATGGCGGCGTACGAGGCGCGTGACGAGCGCAGGGCGCGGGATATGCTCAGCGCGGTCTCGGTGATGCGCATCATGCAGGTTTTCCGCGTGCACGTGAGCACGGCCACGGGCGCGGCCATGGCGACCGCCTCGGTGCGCCGCTTCTACCGTATCCTGGCCGCGCGCCTGGAGATGAAGAGACCTGTGTGGCAAAAGGAGCAGGCATTCTGCATCAAGGAAATCACGGAGCTGGCCGTCGGCTTTGGGCTAGTGGGCGATCCGAGCTGGGCCGTAGACCTGCCCGAGCTCGTGCGCCGCGGCGTAGAGCAGCATTGGTACTCGCATATGAGCAAGCTCGTCGCGGCGGACCCGACTCGGGAGCTGGCGCGCCACTACATTCGGACGGCGCTCGGCATGGACCCACCGAACATGTGGAAGGCGCACGCGTGCATGAAGGAGTACCGGCTAGAGGGGGAGTTCCCCGAGCTCGTGCAAGCATACCGGCGCTCGGCACTCAAGACCTCTTTGGAAAAGGACAAGCTCGCCGAGGTGCTCTTCCGCCTTGAACGGTATCGCGATCCGCGCCTTACGGGCGCGGTCGTCGAGCAGCTTGTACAGCGCGGTCAGCACTGGGTCGCGCGCTACGTGGCGCGACGCCTGGACCTACCCTCCGACGCGGAGGCCTTTGGGCTCATTGATCAGGCGGCAGCGGACGCGCGCGAACGCGAGCGCGCAACGACGCAGTTGCAGCTGCCACAGCGACTCGAGGAGGCTCTCTGGTTTGTCGGCGCGGACGCGGAGGCGCGACGCGCGAGCGCGTGGTTGCGCTCCCTGGGACCGGATAACATCGTTGGCATGGACGGCGAGTGGAAGGCGAGCTTCGACAAGGGCCCAAACGTGGCCAGTATCTTGCAGCTGGCCACGCGTCAGCAGCTCGTCATCATCGACCTCATTTGGCTCATGGGCGCCACCTGCGAGGCCGGCCGCGCGCTCTGCGCGGATATCGAGCACCTCTTTCGCCGACCAGATGTGGTCAAGGTTGCCTTTGGCTTTGCTTCCGACCTCGAAGTGCTTACCAAGTCGTACCCGAAGCAGACGTGCTGGCGTGAGCTGCACACGTTACTGGACTTTGCGCACGTTCGGCTCGAGCAAGATCCGGCCTCTTTGACGACGACGACGACGACGACGAGCGCCGCGCCCGGCGCGGAGGTTGACGAGGGGGCTCAGGCGACGCCGGTTTGGATCCCGACGTACCAGAAAAAGGTGACACGTGGGCTCAAGCATGTCGTGGAACAGGTGCTGGGCAAGGAGCTCTGCAAGCTGGAGCAGCTCAGTGACTGGGAGGCGCGGCCTCTGCGGCCTGCGCAGCTCCACTACGCCGCGCTGGATGCCTACTCATTGACGCTCCTGGCAGATGTCATCTTTGGAAGACACATCCCGGCTGACTTCCTCGTCACCGTGGACCGCAGCGGAAGTCGCGCCCACATGCGCCTGCACCGTGAGGGGCTGGCGCCACTGGGCGGCGAGGGCGGGCAAGATGAGATCGATCCGGAGGACGCCGAGTGTTTCGAGGCGGTGCGCGCGGAGCTCCAGGCGCGGTGCAGCGCGTTGCAGGTCCCGTTCAATTCGACGCCAGAACCTGCCGAGCGCGGAGCGTCGCCGCTGCCGCACGGCGGCATTCAGCTCCTACGCATGCGTACGAGCATGACCTCGGTCAAGGACGTGGCCAAGGAGGTGGGCGTCCCGGTGGCCAAGACACTCAAATCCATGGCGTACATGCAGCGGCGCGAGGCGAACCAGTGGGCGCCCGTGCTGGTTCTTGTGCGGGGCGACTCGAGCGTCAAGGAGGCGCGGCTCACGGCGTGGTCCAAAGCGCTGATCCGGCGCGCTACAGCGCCCGAGTGTCTGGAGCATTTTGCGCAGCCGGGGGGCGGGCTTGGACCGGTGGCGAGCGGGTCGGCCCGCTTCGAGGTGATCTGTGACAGCGCCGTGGAGGAACTTGAGGGCGCCGTGTACACGGGCGCGGGGTCGCGCTGGCACCTGCTTCACTTCGCCGACGCTGGTACGCTTCTTCGGCTGTGCGGCGCGCGCGGCAGCGTGGCGGGCATCTCCAACAAGGCGCGCGCTGCCCCGGCGCCGCGGCTCAGCTCGGAGGTGACCACCACGTTCCTGGTGGACAACATGCTGGGCCGGCTCGGCAAGATGATGCGCATCGTCGGCATGGACTGCGTGCGCGCGCAGGACGTGCCGGGCGTGCAGGAGCTCAACGACGCCCTGGCTGCTGCGCCCAGTCTGCAGTCGCTCCCGGTCGAGGAGCGCATGGTCCAGAAGCGCAACATGCGTGGCTCGCGGTATCAGGAGCTCGATAAGGTGCTGGAGGCCGCGCGGGCCGAGCACCGGGTCTTCCTTACCACGGACCGCAAGGTGTTGGACCGCTATCGCGCCGACGACATTGTCGTGCTGCGCAACCAGGCAAACCGCTTCCGCCAGTTCGAGGAGGTCTGCGAGCGCTTTGCGTTCAAGCCCGACATGAAGGGCTTCCTCTCGCGCTGCATCAAGTGCAACGGACCTGGCTTTGAACTGGTGACTCGGGCCGAGATCGCCCAGCTCAAGGCCGACGGCCACCTCTCGGTGGAGGCCGTCCCGGACGAGATCTTAGACACGGTCGATATGTTCTATCGCTGCAAGAAGGAGGGATGTCGCCGTGTCTACTGGGAAGGGCCAAAGTTCAAGCATTGCTGCGACGTGTACCAGTGCCTGTATCAGGACGAGACGCGCCAGTTGCGTGACATAAATTCGTACCTGGAGGCCTCGTCCCCTGGTGTGGACGGCGACGATGACGACGACGACGACGACGATGGCGATTTGGTCATGGCTGACGCCGCGGCTTGCGACGACGACGACGCCTGCGAAGACGACGACGACGATGAGGAGGAGGAGGAGGACATGAAGAACGCAAGTGCCGCAATGCGGGATGAGGACGAGAACGAGAATGGAGCAATGCTGGACGAGTGAAGTCGAGTCGCAGCATCGGAAAGACGGTTTCAACTCTACTTAGCTCCACTGCGCAGAACTCGTTGATGCGGGGTGAGACGCGGTGAGACGCATCTGCAAGAAGTTTCGGCCTAACTTAGCTAGGTGCCCACTCCCCCGCACGGCGCAGATTCCAACAGAAGACATCGATCGGTTATTTGGTGTGTACGTGTGTACCGTGAAACAGGCTTGGCGACAAGGACCCATCAGGCCTCCGAAACAGGCTTGGCGACAGGCACGTCGGCGGGCGTCTCACGCACGCCTTGGGCCTGCGCGATGGTCTGCTGGTTGCCTTGCTGCGAGCCATGCGAATCCTGAGCGGCCTGTTCCTGGACAGGGAGCGCCTGGCGGAAGGGAGCGGCCGCGAACTCGAAGAAGCGGCGCGCGAGGTAGAGCTGCTCCACCGGGTGAAAGCGCTGCGCAAAGGCGTAGGTGAAGAAGAGCTCGGCCACCCAGCCGAGCAAGACGGCGACCAAGAGGATCCAGAGGCCCTCGTTGACCTCAGCAGACATGGAAAGGCAGGACGAGTCGCAGACGCCGCCACCTTGGGACGAAATAGCCCTGTTGATGAATGCGTTCCACTCAGCAATGACGACTCCAAAGGAGAGCACAAAGACATCGAGGCAGGCGAAGCCGCCGACAATGTCGACCGCCGTAGCGAAGACCTGATTGCAGCGAACGAAAGACGCAGCCGCAATGGCGACGTACTCGAGGAGCGGCACGAGGATGGTGAAGATGAGGAAGAAGATCACGACAACAATGGTCATGCCGGGCTGCTGCATCATGGAGACACGGTCCTCTCCAAACAGGTCAGACACGATGCTGGCGGTGGAGTACTCGAGCTCATCATTGGCGGCCCAGCCGCTCTGTATAAAGGTCATGCTAGGGAGCACGATGCCAGCCACGGCGAGCGCAATCTGCACCGCGCAAACGGCGAGCCAGACGAACTTGCCAATCGAGCTGCACAGGAAGGCCTCGGTGCGGCCAGCACCGTCAAAGCGGACGGTCTGCACCATCGGCTCCCCGGTCTTGGATGCCTCGGCATCCGAGCACGCCTCGAGCAGCTCGAGGTGCTTCTTGCGCATCCACTCGCCCTGAACCAGGTCCCAGACGGCCGCGAAGGCGAAGGTCACGATGGCGACGCGCGCCTCGGCGACGACAACAAGGTTTTGGGAGCCCAGGTTCGCGTAGATGTTAACGCCACAGATGATGATGACCACTGCGAAGACGTCAACCAGGGACCACTTGGCGAGGCGCGTGAGGTTCTTCAGAATGACACTACGCGTGGTGGCCGTCATGGGAACGAACCAGCAGACGAACATGATGATGTTCTTGGCGTAGGGCCAGATGCCCGAGCACACCATGATGACGATGAAAATGCCATAGGCCTCACCGTTGAGCGCGTCTTGGAGCGAGCCCACGAAGCTGATCTCGTAAACCACGTAGAGGTCGTCGGGCCCGATCTCGCTGGTCTGCAGAGCGCGGCGGGTCTCGCCGATGGCCGAACAGTCCGCGCTCTCGAAAGCGTCCACCGTGAAACCCAGACACGTCTCCATGGGCTCGATGCAGTTGGTCCTGATGCACGGGTCGCAGGCCGCGTCGCAGTCATCACCTGGGCTGACCAACTTGCAGAGGCAGCTGGAGGTGCAGGGCCCGATCCCGGAACAATCCGCTGCCGTCGCAGCGCACGCGATGGCCTCATCTGAGCCCTCCCAGCCCTCGCCTCTCAGGCAGTCCGCTGGGTCGGATGCAAGAGCGCAGGTTTCGAAATCATCCGGGTACGTGTCCTGAGCGGTCTCGCACCAGTACACCTGAAACTCCGTATCGTTCACCGCAGCACCTTCCGTCCCAATTGTAACCGAGCCGCCCGAGTTCGGATCAATGCTTGACAGCACCACGCCGCTCAGCCCGACGTGGCTGTACACCTGCAGGCCAACATTGCAAATGAGGAAGACCAGCGACACCAGGCCCACCGACTTGGGGTAAACCTGGTGCAGCGAGTGCTTCTCATCCACGTTCACCTTCACCACGGGCGCCATCGTTCTGCCGCCGCTGCCGTAGCGTCCTCCCGAGCGAGCTGCTGCAGCCCTGTGCAGCGAGCTGGACGCGCCAAGGCGGGCCAAGGGACCCCCCCCCCGGTGCTCGCCACGCAGCCCCGGACCCTGCCGCCGCCGCGCAGACCGTACTAGCAGAGCAAGGGCCGCGCGCAGGCCGCCTGCCGCCGCCCCGTCGCCGCGCCGCCGCCGCCGCGCCGCCGCCGCCGCCGCCGCGCGAGCGGAGTCAGGGACCGTCGCGATGCACGTCTGCTGCCGCGCCATCGCCGCGCACGCGCTGGTCCTGGGTCCCCTGCGCGCCGCACGGCCGCCGCCCGCTTCCACGGCCCTCCGCGCCGGGCGGCGCGCGCGGACCGGACCGGGAGCGCGGCGCGGCACGGCGGACGGGACAGGACAAGGTGGCCTCGAGCTACTAGGACCTCAAGGAGTCGGGGAGGGAGGACGAGACGAGCCTCGGAGAGAGCAGAACGACGAAGACGTGGCGAGCACCGGCGGTGGCTCGAGCCAGAGCCACTGCCGGCCGACTCGGACTCGGAGGCCAGGGCGGGTTGATGGCGGCGTATGACTGAAAGCATGACGAGCGAGAAGGGGGTACGCGATGGCCGCGACTGTGGCGACCTGCAGCACATGTGGCTTGCGCAAACTACGCAAGCTGCGCAAGCCAACTTGAAGGACCGGCGTGCCCGGCGCGTACGGCAGGTACGCCGGGTACGGCGAGTACGCCGGGTACGGCGGGTACGCCGGCTGGGCGCGGCTGGGCGTTGGCTGGCTCCCGGCTGACAGCCTGAGAGGGCAACTTTGCGTGAGTGGTAACGTGGCATGAGTCCAAGAGCCGCCAAGCGCTTGCGGTTTCTTGCTGCGCTTTCATCCGAGTCGTTGTTCACGGTCAAGTCAAGCCAGCAAGGCGGGCGGGAGAGGAGTTGTGCAGCCCGTCGCCGGCAGGCCACGGCGTGAAGGGCCTGCCGCGTGGGTCGCAACAACTCGGACTTGAGGCGCGGCCTTTAGTAGACACCCAGCACCGGCGCTGCGGCTGCGAGACTCCGTACGTACGCATGTGAAGCATAAGCTATTCCGAGTCGTCGACGTTGTCCAGGTTGCGGCCGACCGGTTAAGGCGAACCTGACTCGTAGCGGCACAAGGAGAGAGTGACTGGCTTCCGGAGAAGTTTTCTCCGACGACGAACGATGATGGACGACGGTGACCTCATAGAGATGGCAGAGGACGGACGATGAAGGTGAGGATGCTGCCACGCTGTAGAAGAACTTCGTTCTTCTTGTCGCAAGTGCTTGCGATGCAAGGTTTCAACGTCATCATGAAACTCGCTCGCAGGAGAATCGGTCCGTGTGCTAGGAGACCTAGCTAGCTAGTAGAGCTAGCTAGCTCACCTAGCTACAGAAAGAGGGTCCGAGCGACCTCGCGCACTGGCAGCCGCTCCTCCCTCCCCAGCGCGCCGCATTGCCGCAAAAGAAGGCGTGGTCCCGCATCCCGGTACCGCGTGGGGGGACCGTGACGTGCGGCGCTGCTGCACTCGCGGACATTGACCACGATGAGCACTGCATCAAGTCCGGCGAGAAGTCCGGCAGACACGGAGCTCGCGCGGCTCGCGCGGCGCAGCAGGGGCTCGCGGGCGTGCAGGGCTCGCAGAGGCGAGCTTGCGCGCGGAGGCTCGCGCGGCACGGCGCGTGGCGGCTGAGGCGGCCTGGCCTTTCTGCCTGGCTCTGGACGAGAATGCTTCGCGGGGCACTGCGATTCGGGTGGCGCGCGGCGGCGCAAGGTGCGGGTCTGGCGCATGAGGGCGCCGCGTCGCGCGTGGGGCTCGGGGCGGGGCTGCGTGCGCTGTCGAGCGCGCCGCGAACGTTTGACTACGTGAATGTGGCGGTGTGCGCGCACGTAGATCACGGCAAGACGACGCTGGTGGACGCGCTGCTGGCGTCGAGCGGCGCCAAGGCGGCCCTGAACGACCGCATCATGGACAGCAACGACCTGGAGCGCGAGCGCGGCATCACGATTCTGTCCAAGGCGACCTCGCTCAAGCACAAGGTGGACGGCAAGGACGTGATCGTGAACATCGTGGACACGCCCGGGCACGTGGACTTCTCCGGTGAGGTGCAGCGCATTCTGTCCATGGTGGACAGTCTCATCCTGGTGGTGTGCGCGACGGAGGGCGTGATGCCGCAGACCAAGTACGTGCTGAGCAAGGGCCTCGAGCTGGGCCTGCAGCCACTGGTCGTCATCAACAAGGTGGACCGGCCGACGGCGCGCGTGGCCGAGGTGGAGAACGAGGTCTTCGACCTCTTCTGCTCGCTGGACGCCACGGACACGCAGCTCGAGTACCGCACGCTGTACGCGTCGGGCAAGGACGGCTGGGCCACGACGGAGCTGCCCGAGGAGGAGGCGCTGGAGGCCGGCTACCAGGGCGACATGAAGCCCCTGCTGGACACCATCGTGCGCGCGCTGCCGGCGCCGGACGTCTCTGGCGCGAGCGCGCCCTTCCGCATGCTCGTGAGCATCATGGAAACGGACCCGACCATTCACCTTGGCAAGCTGCTGCTCACCGGCCGCATCATGGCCGGCACGGTCAAGCCGAACGACCTGGTGCACATCATCAACCCGGACGGCACCACGGTCTCCACGAACGCCTCGGTCATCAAGCTCATGAAGCGCCTGGGCACTGCGCGCTACGAGATTGACTACGCGTCGGCCGGCGACATTGTCACGGTGGCCGGCATTCTGGACGGCCGCGTGGGCGACACGCTGTGCTCGGCCGAGGCCGCTGCCAAGGGCCCACTGCCGGCGCCCAAGCTGGACCCGGCCACCATCAGCATGTTCTTCTCGGTCAACGACTCCCCGCTCGCCGGCCACAAGGACTGGAGCGGCGGCAACAAGCTCACGCAGGCGCTGCTCGTGGAGCGCCTGCGCGCCGAGGCGCTCACCAACATCGCCATCCAGGTCTCGGAGACGCCGCGCGTCATCGACGGCCGCGAGTCCTACGAGGTGCACGGCCGCGGCGAGATGCAGCTCGGCATCCTGGTCGAGACCATGCGCCGCGAGGGCTTTGAGCTGGCCATCTCGCCGCCCAAGGCGCTCTTCACCACGGACGAGAACGGCAACCGCCTGGAGCCCGTCGAGGAGATGACCATCGACGCGCCTGAGGAGTTCGCCGGCAAGGCCATGGAGATGGCCATGGGCCGCAAGGCCGAGCTCACCGACGCCTCGCTCAACGCCGAGGGCTCGCGCCGCAAGATGACCTTCCACATCCCCTCGCGCGGCATGGTTGGCCTGCGCCCTGAGCTCGTGCGCCTCTGCCGCGGCGACGTCATTGTCAGCGCTGTCTTCCTCGAGTACCAGCCGCACAAGGGCAAGATCGGCGACTCGCGCAAGGGCGTCATCATTGCCTCGGCGCAGGGCACCTCCACGTCCTACGCCTGCGCCGCTGCCGAGCCCCGCGGCGAGCTCTTCATTGGCCCTGGCGAGGAGGTCTACATGGGCATGATCGTCGGCGAGAACTCGCGCGCCGAGGACATGGACATCAACCTCACCAAGACCAAGAAGCTCACCAACATTCGCGCGGCCGGCAAGGACGAGACGATCCGCCTGACGCCTCCCCGCGTCATGACGCTCGAGGATGCCATTGGCTACGTCAACTCGGATGAGATCATTGAGGTCACGCCCAACGCCATTCGCCTGCGCAAGAGCTCCCTGCTCACCACGCGCAAGGCCGGCAGCAAGCGCGCCGACTAAATTCTGGATACAGGCGATCCACTCCTGCACACCACTCATCCAACCCTCCACCGACCCACCCATCATCCATCCTTTCCCTCTCCTGTCACTCTCTGACTGGCTCTGATCTCGTTTCTCTCTCTCTGTCTCTCTGTCTGTCTCTCTCTCCACGAGAGCTACAGAAGTGGTACTCTTGCTCAAAGAGCTAGCTAGCTAGCTAGCTAGGAGGCTCGGAGCAAGCTCGCTCTTAGCTAGCTAGCTTCTTTGCAAGCTGGAATAGGACAGGCGGCGACCAGCGCTGCCTGCCATCCCGGGGGAAAGGGAGAATCCCTGTCGAACCAGAAAAGCAATCCTTTTCATTTTCTCGAAAGTTGTTACTGGTATTCATCTGCAGCGGGCGAAAGAGGCTCCTGAACGATGTAGGCGCCGCCGGTGTCCGTGACAAAGCCTGGCGTCGACGCGATATGCGGCACGCTGCCAAAGCCGAAGGCGCCCCAAGTTGGCGACACGGGCGCCGCCTCCTCCCCCTGCTCATTCTGCTGCTTCTTCGTCTCCGCCGCTGTGCCTTGGCCCTCCTCCTTGGGCTTGGCGATGCCCGACGAGGTGATCTGCGGGCTTTTGGGCGAGGCGAGCTGCGGGCTCTTGGGCGAGGCACAGTCCACGTAGGTGGAGAACTCGCCAGTGGCGTTCTTGAGGTGCACGTAGTCGCGGCGGGAGGTCTCAGACTTGACGTCCTCGCCGTTGACGCGCTCGCGCTGGAGCAGCTTGACCTTCTCGCGGCGCGCGAACTCGCCGTCGGCCGCCTCCAAATGCGTGGTCTCCTTGACAGTCTCCTCCGTTTCCTCCCAGACTTGAACGCGCCCGTTCCATAGCACCTTCATGAACTCCACAGTGCGGGATTCGCGAACCACCTCACGTCGCCGGAAGGTGCCGGAGCGGTCGAAGCTTGTGTACTGCGGCACGCCCACGGACGGCCCGCCACGCCCACGGAAGCCGAGCATCGCAAAGACCTGCGGGTACATGCAGCACTCGTCCGGGTCGCAGGCTTGTGGGACGCGACCCGCCGGGACGAGCCAGCCACGCTGCGCGGCCTCGCGCTCAGGCCCGGCCTCCGCCTCCTCGTTGCCCCCCATGGAGCCCATCATCTCCTCGCGACGGCGCCGCTGCTCGTGCTCGCGCTCCATCTCGGCCTCCTCCTCGGGGGTCGGGTCCAAGCCCTGGTTCCACGCCTGCAGGAGCGCCGAGTCTGACTTGGCGATTGCCGCGTCCCACTCGGGCTCCTCGCCAAACCGAATGCCGAGCTTCACCACGACAATCTTGGCGCTGTGCTTGCAGTCCTCCAAGCCGCCGTGCGCCCACAGACAGAGCGCCGACAGCAGCAAGCTGAGACGATCGTCCAAATCCACCGTCATGTCCTCGGGCAGGTGGTCCACCATGTGCTCGAGCGTCGCCGCGCACTGAAGCACCACGCTCGGCAGCTCATGCAGGGCGCCCGCCTCGAGCAGCGCAGCCAGCGTGCGCCCGAAGCCGTACGGCTGCCGCTCCGCGAGCCTGTACAGGCAAGTGTTTGCGGCCGCAGCAATGAGCGCGTCAGCGTCCGTGCTGCGTACCAGGCACATCTCCATGAGCGCGCGCTCGTTCACCGTGTCACTGCTCGCACAGACACGGTCGGGGGCGCCGTCCAGCACCATGCTGAGCAGCTGGAAGGCCTGTGCCGCCAGGTCTGGGTCCTCGCAGGCCGCCACGTTGCACACCAGGGGTAAGATGTTCGGCACGATACGCGAGAGCGTGGCGCACTGGTCGTGGTCTGCCAGTAGGCGCGCTGCGTTGAGCAGCCACGGCAAACTCGATAGCTCTCCTGCATCGATCTCCGGCAGGCAGCTCAAGATCTGCTCCATCGCCTGGTCCGCGTCCAGGTAGCCGTCCTCGTCCTCGTCCTCGTCCCCGACCCCGACCCCGACCCCTTTCCCGTCCTCTTGCTCCTCATCAAGGTACTCGTCGTGCTCGTGTGAGGCTCCCACCACCTCCTTCTCCTCTTCGTCCTCCTCCTCGTCCTCTGCAGCCGGCTCAAAGATAGCTGGCTCGGCGCCAGCATGCGTAATACCCCCCGAAGCGTCCAGGTCCAGCGACGCCTCGCTTCCCTGGTTGCTAGGCCGCTGCTGCCGGAAGCTGGACGCGGAGGACGACCGACATGAGTCGGCCTCGTGGCAACCTCCATCCTCGGGGCCAGAACCGCCTCGGGCGTGACGCTCCCGGGCCCGCCGATACTCCTCTTCCTCGTCCCTCTCGTCCTTGTTCTTTTTCGCCTCTGCTTTGCGGCCCGGTTTCGCAGCTGCCGGGCGACTGCGCTTGCGCGCAGCCGTGGGCGAGGCTGGCGACGGCCGCACGTCCATGACGAGGTCTTGAATGACGCGGAGCGCCCATGGCTGGAAGATGTCCCAGGAGAGGTAGAGCACGCCGTTTTCCTGGAAAGGCTGCTGCACGAGGGCGTCGAGCGCCTCGGGCTTCTTCTTGAGCAGGCCAGGCGCCTGGTCGGCGAGCGTGCCGAAGGCGCGCAGCACGCAGGTGAGGAAGACGGCGCACTCGTCGGCCCAGAGCGCCTCGCTCTTGCTGAGGTCAAAGAGCGAGAACAGGAAGCGCAGCTTCTCCCGGGGCGTGGCCGCGCACAGCAGGCACATGCCAGTGAATATGGTGAGCGAGGAGCCCTTTGGCGCGCGCGCGCGAGCCATCTCGCGCACGGACGCGCGCTCGCTGAACTGCTTGAAGTGCCGCACGGCGTCCACCGTGGACATGCCGTCGAAGGCCGCCACGAAGGCGTCCACGTCCATGGTCAGCCCGCCCTGCGGCGCCGCCGCCTCGAAGCGCTCCCGCGCGCGCTCCAGCGCCTCGATGCCCCATGTGCGCACCTCGCTCCGCACGAAGTCCGCCTTGAGCCGCACGTGCGGCAGCGCCGCGGCCGCCGCCATCGCCTCGCCGCGCCGCGCCGCGCCGCGCTCGTCGCCTCCACCCGCCTGACTGCCCTGCCCTGCCCGATGCGCTCTCGCCGCGCAGCGGATGCGCCCAGACCCAGCCAGCAGTTCGAGTCAGCGCCGGCCGCACGTGCACAGCTAGCCGTTGGCCGCGGCGCGTTGCGCGCGCCGCGGCGAGGCCGCGCGCGCGCGCCGCGGCGTGCGCAACGCGCGGGCGCGGCCGCCCGATGTGCACAGCAGCAATCAAGAGCAAAACGAGAGTCCACTCCCACGCAGCCCGCCGCGCGGCTCCATTTCGGACGGCTGCCAAGGCGAGCGCGGAGCCCGCGGGCGCGGCGTCCAGCCCCGGCGCGCTGCCGCGCCCAGACGCCGAGGCCGGGTGCGCCGGCGCGCGGCGGTCGGCGGCGGCGAGGCGCTCGCGACCGCGAGGCGCACGCGCGGACTCGGACTCAGCAGCGGTGCAGAGCCTGCCTGCCTGCCGGCCTCAGCAGTCAGCGCCATCTTGGATGCGCGCGCAGGCGCGGGGCGGCAGACCGTGAGCGCGCGCGGCGGGGCCGGGCGCGGCGGCGGCGGCGGCGGCGGCGGCGGCAGCGGTGCGGCGGCGGCGGCGGCGGCGCGGGG